>CM068592.1:0-300545 GCA_035048485.1 Pteria penguin | reverse complement strand
AGCGTTGGAGGGAGTAGTTGATGCTGACAGTACTGGAGTACCTCTCGCTTATTCTGGGAGTTTTGACATAACATTAAATATCTTTGTTATCCATACAGGAATTCTATCTTGAGAGGAAAAAAAAAACGGAATTGATGCATTAATTTGAAAATATAATCTTGACATTTGGTAGCGAATAAGTTATTTATGGATACTTAAACTGTATGGATTGGTCATATTCTGGTAAATTGACCTTGGATTGAACACAATCACATGGTATCCTGGTATCATACTTATACTAACCATTCTGATGTCGTTGGTTTATGACATAAGGGGGATTCTTTATCAAGTTCTTAAAGTAATTTTTACCGAAAAAGGGAAAATATATAATACGATAGTACCAACAGCGTCCATTTGCGATTAACATTGTTGACTTTAAATTATTTAGTTACAGAAAACCTGTTTCAGTACGTTGTTTATATATTCAAATGCAAATCTACACACCAAGTGCTGTAATTCTTAAGCCATACAGCATATGGAATGATAAATTGACACTGAAAATACCGTTAAGACCTTTACCCAATTTTTTTCCTGTGTTGGACTGGGTATTTGTTTGTAGATCATTCATTATAAAAATCAGGCGTTTGTTCGTCAATTTGTGTGTTCATATCACAATTAATGAATATGATCTTATTTTGTGTTTTTCATTCAGCAAATTAATTCATATTTCAGTGTACATTGCGTAATATTTTTGTTAAAACTATATGTCAAATGCCTATTTTGATATTTTTTTTTTTATATTTTTGTTAAAAATGTTTAGTTTAAACCGCTTCCAGTGTTTAGTGAACCAAAAGTCCTTTTATCTCACCAAACCCATCACATGGGTGACATGTACATTTAACTTTTTACTATTTGTATTATCATTAACCTGTTTTTCATTTTTAGAGGTAATTTCACACAGAAAAACTACAACAGATATAATGAGCCAGTACAGATATAATGTGCCAGTGCAAACAACGTTCATGTGCGATTAATGTTAGCTGTGTATTACAAGTAATACTTATTTCACTTACCTTGTCGTTGGCATTGATATCGGCTTTAGCTTCTAAAAGTGTCTTCCAAAATATCACCGTGTCCCTTGTTTTCTGCTACATGGTGAGGATGTTCTCTTGTGACTACGATGACATAAGTTTTAATGAGAGATACTAAAACATCTTCCTTATTGTATTATGTATTATCAGGACAGAATGAATTATCAGTTTAATTATACTAGTATTTAGTGTGGGTGGGAGTTTGTGATGCTGACAGATGGAGTACACCATCGGTCATTCTGTGAGTTTTGATATAGAATGAAATATCCTTTTTTATATACAGAATTCTAACTGAGAGTAGTTGATGCTGACAGTTGGAGTTACATCCTCTTAATATCCCTTTATTTATACTGAAATTCTGAGAGCAATTATGGGACTTGGTGAATTATTTTGATAACATAATCTTGGCATTTGGTAGCGAATAAGTATTGATGAATACTTTAACAGTAAGGATTGGTCACAATTTTGGCAAATAACACCTTGAATTTAAACAATCACCTGGTTCACACAAACACTTATGATTCGGAAGACTTTGGTTTATGACATAAGAAGAAATAAAATTGTTTATCGATTTCTAAAGAAATTAATATACAGAAATGGGACAATGTTATAATACGTATGTACTCACCAATTGTGAATTGACGCAATTTCCTTTCGGATTATTCATGTTTTGCAGTAGGAATAATGGGTGTTCCTTTTGTTACAATATGAATTTAAAAGATGAATCTCACTATGGATTAAGCTGCGATGTACAGCATGTTTCTGGGGGACTCTGATATGAGGGTACATGAAGTATGTGTTTATTCGAAGGCTCAGAATTCACTACAGTTGCAAATCTTTACAGATTATCTGCGACTTTTATTTTTCTTTTCAGAGAAATTCAGATTCTACATTTTATTTCTACTATAGCAAATAAGCAGTGGCTAAGTGTGTTTTCGATTGATCGCTACATATTTTGGAAATATGAAGATTTTTCCCAAAAGACTTTATTTACAAATTTAGTCTTGATGAATTGCGTTTGAGGGAGAAAGAAATGGAGGAACACGATTGTTGAAGGAAAAAATGCAATACCCATTTTTATGCCGTATTCAATCGATTATTACGTAAAAATTTTATGAACATTCCTTATCAAGGAAAGGGTAGAATCTAAGGTAATTGGGTACCTCGTGTTTATATTAAAACATATCGGCCGATCAAGCCTGAAAGCGTTAAAACAATGACTTTCATAATCATAATAATAGTGTATCAGAAAATTTTTCAATGTTTAAGAATTACATTTTCGTAGAAGACTGGGATTGTATGAACATTTTGGTATTTATCAATTTAGGATGTCTTCTTGATATAATTGCTTATATTAAAAAATTTATAACACACATTTGTCGAGTTATTGTTTAATAATATATGATATATGCGGTGCAGTTATTTTAATAAACGATGTGAGGTTTTTGTAATCGACTGATCCTGTTTTGAGCATTCACGTCGGCTTCGCACGTATAAGTGCTCTTTACTTTTTTCATCGTTGTTTTGTGATGTTGCAATATGGGGAGGCGAGTATTGACTAAACAACGATCAAAACGTGTTACTGAGACTGAATGCGTTAGAATTCTTATCATACAATCTATATCAATCTAATTACCTGGATATATTTGAATATACAGTTAAATTATCCATATTACGTAAACTATTAAGATAAGTCTCTATCCAAGGTAGGTTATATTCTGAATAGACGGCAGTCCATATAAAATATCATGCAACCATTACTTCCGGATATAAACAGTAGAACATTCTTAGGACCAGTTTACAGTCACTCACTACCATTGCGGTGCACGAACGTGCGACCTGTATTTCCTGTAAACGTCTCTAATATATAGAGAGAGAAGGGAGACAGATTTTACCGATCGTCACCTTGATAATCAAGGCTTGTCCTCCATCTTCCTTTAATTTTACAGCTGGAGAGGTGGCGCAATGTTTTTGACATATAAATGGAAATATGGGAATTGCACGAAATGACCCAAGACAAATATTAGGTACATTCTTTATGTCAAGACCTTTATTTACCCATATGTTGATGAATTACCTTTTACAAGAAAGCAATTATTTACGAATGACACTTCGGTACAAGAAAAGCAAATATTGTTTCTATGTCTAAATATCAATACATATTGCATAAAACTGTAGGAACAACCAGGGCACAAAAGGTCATAAAACCTGTGGTGAGTGGTTAGTTCTAATATTATTTCTAAAATATTGTTCCGGCTCAAACTTTGTTAATATAAAATGAAGGGTAAACAATGGCATTCGAACTAATAAATATAATATGATATTAGCAAAGTTATAACTTGTTAGTATATGGTTCGTGGAAGATATTGGTAATATTAAACAGTTTGTGTACATATCCAAGTAGATATAATTACTTGGTGGGAAATCTACTTCATATAAGTTACTGGACATTAATGTTTAATTAAATTTTAATGTTTTACCACACTGTTTACAAACTTTATATGAATTTTGTCAGTTGCAATGTTATGAAAAAGACTTGCGCTAAGGACATATTTCCAAACAGCAATAACTTGTAACTAGGACCGTTTGATTTGTGTTTCTTCTAAAAATATCCGATAGATTCAATTATATTATATATGTCAGTTATTATTGGAGGTACCACCCTGTTGTAATAATTCGCACTTTAATGGGTCCAAAAATCCGTGAGAATCCCGTTTTTCACTGCAAAAACTCTGACAACACCCTGAAAAACACTGAAGTCTACCTGAAAAACACTGAAAAACTCTGATGGGCCCTGATGAACTATGATAAACTCTGAAGTCTACCCTAAAAAACTCTGAAAAAAAAACTGACGACCCTGAAAAACTATGCAAAAATCTGAAAAACTCTGGACGGCCACTGAAAAACTCTGCAAAACTCTGATAAACATGGAAAAACACTGGACACCTACTGCGATGCCCTCCGGCCGTGCGATCGCGGCCTCGCGTTCTTCTATACGGATCCCTTCTATTATGCATTAATGTATATAAAATGATGAGTTAATTAGTGGTAAATTAGAAAAAAAGGGGGAAGAGAAAATAAAATAAAAACATATCTCGCATGTTTTGTACGGTGTTTTGAAGTGAAATTATTTTAACGAATCTCTAAATTTAATTTTACTGATGCATTATTCCAAACCAAACAAACCCAGCAGAGCCGTACTACAATAGAAAGGCTTTTCATACCGAGATTTATATATACATTTGTATTACCAAATGAAAATGTATTTACATATTTCCTGGTAAATATCACTGTTTCATAACTGTGTATTTAAATAGTGAAGGAAAAATTAAAAAAAGGTAAAAAAGAAGCTCCAGAACTATATATTAGTGAATAAATAATAAATTATTGAATAATAAATGAAAAAGTGAATAAATAAATGCATTAATGAATAAATAAATAAATAAATAAATAAATATTATAAATTTTATACGAAAAGCGAATTTAATACAACAGTACTGACAGCACAATCGACCACAAAGGACAATCGCTTGTCTTTCATTTTAAATAACACAGGCATTCTATTCCAATTCTGTTGCAACATTTTCAGAGATTATACCCATGTATTGTCATGTGACGACCTTCAAGTTTAAACCGACCCCCCCCCCCCCCCCCCCCCCTCACACACCACAAGTACTACTTTTTTCTCTATCAATACTTTTCTCACAAAATTAAGATATACAAATTTAACCTTTGTTCTTATTAAACCGGTAAACCGGTTAACCACTCCATTTGTTTGGCTTTTGGTCAAATTAAATGACCGTCCTAAGTCGGTATCGTAATTGCACTACTATCTTATATTTTTGTAATGTGATATTTGTTCTAGTTTATTTTTTTTATTCATGTTTTGTATAGCTCCATGGTGACTTCTGCCACATAACTGAGCCAGGCACTCCTCGTTTTTATTTGATATCTACACTTATTCTCAGTTGCAGTGTGGAGCCTGTATTAAGTTTCCCCGTGTATGGGTGTTTCAAGTGTTTATTATTCACCCAATAGTTACTGACTTGGTTGTGGGGGGAGCTTTCCCCTGGGTTTGTACATCTTTTATCCCCACCCCTTTTTTCATTAAAATGGCTTCAAATATAATAAAATTAAATAAAAAATATTCATAAAATTATAATCACACCACTTAGATTGCCCTCTGTGTCAACTCTTCATATACCTGGTATTTCTTGTAGAAAATTATTCGGCGCCACTAAAGTTCATATTTCTCTACTTAAAGGTAGTTTCCCTATTAAACGTTCTATCTCATTTTCAAAAACATTCACACACTATACATTCTTACAGAGCTGTCAATTCTATACGCAGAGGGTATTCTAAGATTAATAAGTGCAACGCCAAGAAATGTCTTACTTGCACATCATTTAAGCTGCAAGTTCCAATATTGGAATCCTTTCGGTTAAGTGGTGAAATACATTTAACCACCAATATTAGACAATAGGACATAGGATTGAAATACTGACCCAATGTTATATATGTCTTCACTTGAGAAGCTAGAGGATGTGGGGCTCAATTATGTCGGGGAAAAACTTTCTCAATACCTTTGAAAACAACGTTTTCCGGGAATCATTTCCTATAAAAATTTCGTAATACATCAACGACGTAAATACCAGAATTTTCTTTATAAACCACTTTAATAAATAACCAACATAATTATTCAACAATGTGAAAATAACACCCTCCAGTAGAAAATATCTCTAAATTACCAGGTTGATTACGAAATCAGATGTTAAAAAAAACGACTTTTGGAAAACCCGAGCTCTACTGGATTAAACCAACTACTAACCCCTCCATTATTTCTCTCGGTCAGACAAACGGACCAAATATATCGACAAGGTAATATTTCTTTCTCGTCAGAATAAGATCAATATTTTTACGTATTAATAGATCATAAAAACTATTAGAAAACGTAGGTCACATGGTCGTCGCCGTTAATCGTAACATCAGAAAAACGTTAATCTCGTTTAAATAGTGTCATTAAACGATCTTCTATTTATCGGCAAAAAATAATGGCCGTCATGAACTTTTGCATGCACTATCCTCTATTCCGGTATTAAATTGAAATCTATCCTGGACGAGAAAGTGATCTTCCGAAAGTTTACGACAATTCTGATTGATATAAACTCAATTTGAATTATTTTATTTTTCATATAATAAACTCTTTCCTCGTATTGCCGTCTCCCTTCCACCCAAGCAGGCAATTTCTCAAAATTAAATTTTATTAATAAAAGGCTCTCGATCTACTTATGCATTTCTAATATTTTCCGTGATCATAGAGTCACATCTAAAATCCCCAAATATTTTGAAGAATTTAGAATCCTCACTTATTTGTTACCAGTACAAAAAGCCTATAAGAAATCTTATTCTAAATTATAATAAAAGTTACATCTTAACCCTGATGCTTTCAGACTCTATTTACTTCGTCGTGTTCTTGTGATAAATCTAAAATTGTTTATTAACCGGCAGGTCATGTTATTATGGTGACCTAAACGTGTATTCGGACAAGAAATTGCGCACCCTTGTTTGGAAAAGGACCTAAATATAGGTTACCGTCCAGGATAGATTTCAAAAATGCTTTAAACTACCATATTGTAAAAATTGTTGGTGTAAAAAGATACAGGTAAAGGTTCATGCTGTTATTGATTGAAATACGAGATTTTAAGAATTGTCGATATCCGTATTAAGAAACTTTACCGGAAAATCCGCATTTATTTCAACAGCCTAATACATTGACGGGCAAATTCTACTTAAAAAGAAGTTTAGCTCGACTTTACATGCTAAATATGTCTTTGTTCCTGCTGATAAAGCAGGTTAATAACATAATAGTTGTTTGAAAACTATATTATATTGAAGTACTTTAATAAACGAATTAAACTCCACTCATTACATATGTGGAAAAGCCCTACCTCAAAAGACAGCACCTTGCACGATCACCTCATGACCTATGTCCGACTTCAAAATATAAAACTGATAAATCTGATCTACCAACCATATTATTGGCTCCCGAAACATACATATAAAGTCCACTATAAATCACGTTTCATATCTAATTCTAGGCCACTGCTCTACTACGGTACTATCCGAAGCATATTACGTCTGCTCTAACTGCTATATTAAAAAAATGATCATATTATCAATAATTGTGATGTCGCATTTCATAATAGTAACATCAATTACTTATTGGTCGATTAAAAAATCTCATGAATGTTATAGAACAAACTTGCTTTCGACTTAAATTTCAAAAGCGACTCAAAATTTCTACATTTGATTTTTCTACACTTTATACATCTCTGCCTCATGATTTGATTAAATGCAAGTTGCTGTCTCGTTATACAAATGGTGTTTTCACAGAGAATCTAGAAAAACGTTACATATGTACCTTCCAATAAACTCCGGATTCGCTTTTCCAACATAACAATATACTTCATATAAATACTGGACTTGCAAGGAAATTATTGTAAAGCACTAGATTATTCATGAATAATATTTTTGTGCAATTTGATGGCAAGATATATCAAACAATATAGTTGGGATTTCTATGGGTACTAACTGCGCGCCTCTGATAGCAGATTTATTTCTTTATTGTTATGAGAGGGATTTTTATGGTTTTCTCTTCAAAAATCAAAACGTTTTGACCTCATTGACAAATTATCTAATACTTGTAGATATCTGGATGATAATTTTGGTTATTGACAACCCTGAATTCGAACAATTTATATCAGAAATTTATCCACCAGAGCTCACATTGAAATAAAGCTAATACTTGAGATAAATGCTACACCTTTCTTAGATTTAAAACATTCAAAAATTATCAACAACCTAATATATACTAATATTTATGATAAACGTGAGGATTTTGGATTTCCTATTGTAAATTTCCCTTACTTGGATGGCGATGTCCCTCGACTCCCATCATATGGTATCTATATATCTCAATTAGTTCGAGTTGTCAGAGGCTGCACCGATGTTTTGGACTTTCATAAACGAAATTTACAAATTACTACTAAACTCTTAACTCAGGGTTTACAGATATCACAAGTCCTAAGAAAAACATTCGGCAAAATCTACCGATCTTATTCCAGAACTTTCTATCTAAATTTGGAAATAGTTTCTTTTCAAACAGTGATGCTATCCAATGGGAATTTCCCATCCTTATTTTTTACGGTGATCTTGTATATAAACTAAGGAAAGTAAAAGGCTCGATAACGTTATTTTATCATGTAATAAAATAATCAAACGTCTTGTTAATTAGTACCAATATGATATTGAGATCATCAAAAAGACTATAGGTCTTGATATTTGGCCCCTGTACAGCCTTATGCAGGACTTTTACTTGAACGTTGCACGTGACTAACAGGAGGCGGGTGGGGACTAATATGGACGGGCCTTGTCCAAACCTTCTTTCAGAGGAAGACATTGGTCCTGAACCTCGTCCCTCTGACTGTTAGTTCGGGACTCTACAGATCTAGGGTCTTAGCTCGCTTCCTACGAGATGGCAGAGCTACGGTTTATCATGTTGATGTCGCAATAATATTTTTATACCATTATGTATTTTACAATACCTTACAGTGTTTATATTTATTATGAACCTCTCAATATGCGATACCTGTTGACCCTTGTTCTTTACATGGAGGATTATTTATAAATTTTTAAATGTTACGTCCTTTGATTGTTCTGCTGTTACGGTGAGTGGGAAAGGTTCGGGCCAATAAACCGGTTAACCACACCAATTTCTTTGGGCTTTTGTCAAATTAAATGACCGTCCTAAGTCGGTATCGTAATTGCACTACAAATCAAATATTTTTGTTATGTGGATATATTGTTCTAGTATATTATTTATATTCATGTATTGTATATGCTCTATGTGTGACTTCTTGCCCACATAAACTGAGCCAGTAACTAGCCCCCCCTCTTTTTTCTTTATTATAACAAGCGATAAATATTTAAACAAAGTTCAGAGTGACAATAACTTTCTTTAACTGAAAATTTTACGTGTCTATCGTGTTTGCTCTTTCAATTGGAATGGACATACGTAAATTTGGTCCTATAAAAATTTTTCAGTGATTAAATAATTCTTCTCGGTATTCCATAATAGCAATAATGTTGCTTGAAATGGCATCGAATAAGTTTCAATATATCAGTGATAAACTTCGTATCTGGCTGTTTTGTTTTATCACTACCTACTTAATCTATATCATGGTAACTCTATACAATAATATGATTTTATCTAATAGCAACCCCCCCCCCCCCCCCTTTCTATGGGAGACTGTGCCCACCCCTTTCTTTCAAAAATTTCTTTGATCCGCCTACTTACGTATTGTAACAATGTATCCAGTAAAGGGTCATGTTATGGCGATGGCGAAATACTAGGGCGCTCGGCATGAGCACCCCCCCCCTATTTTCAATGGGAGACTGTGCTCTCCCCATCCTTCACTTTTTTCTTTATAAAATTTCTAGATCCGCCTATGAACCAGTATCTCTTCCACTTATTAGTATTTGTAACAATGTATCCAGTAATGGTCATGTATAGCAATGGGCGGATACAATGGCGCTTGCCCTATCGTGTTGGGACTGGGAACACTAGAAGTCTTACATAAAAAGACCCTGTCCTGTCAAAGCTAGAAAAGTAGTTTGACCTGTTATTTTCAAAATCACATATAAATTCAAGTAAACAGTGTCATATTTAGAAGCAGATTACTCGATCTGGCCGCCAAGCCTATGGAGTCGAAATCGCTAAATTGTCGAGCCAGGATGTTTAAATTATATAGTATATTTTAAATTGAGGATCATACACCCCCCCCCCTCCCCCCCCCCCCCCCACACACTCACAACAACACGCCCCTTCTCTCTTTTATTATATATAATATAGTATATATACTATTATACTATATATAATTATTATATATATTATACTAGAATATCTTCATCAGAAAAGGTAATCGGCACACACATAAGGAATCTGAGAGTAATTGCTTTATTTTAATCCGACATGTCTTTGTTTTTTACTCTTTTATTCTACGTGCCATCAGTTCTCTATTACGTAATAAACATCCGGTTGTATGAACCCGGTAAATATCCACCTGTTAATCTCATATAGTTTGTTTCCTATCCCCCCCATTTGGGTGTAATTTTTATTGGGAATCGTAATTACATTACCTTCGTACATTGTATGTAGTGAGGGGTCAGAACATATTTAGTTAACAGGTTGAAACATATCCAGTCGATACATTTCGCAATGTTAAATTTTGTGTTAATTGGCAAAATTAAAGTGCCATTTTTAACAGTTGAGATTTGGACAAAAAAACTGATATTCACTCTTCAAAGTGAAACCAATTTGTTTTACACACGATAATTTATTTATTTTTATGTCATAAACTAAACTACATCAATTATTTATAGTTCAAATTTCTTCTCATTCCCTCTGATAATAGCAATATTATAGAATACATGCGAAATCGTGGAGATTTGTAAAGCTGTGATTATAAAGTTGCTATTCTGTTCCATTAAATTTAAATATGTATTAAAATAAGTAGCTGCGTTAAAAAACGACCTGTAGCGAGCAGGAAATACGCATAACCCATAAAAGCCATGCTCGTTCACTCAAGTTGGGAACCCCCCCCCCCACTGTTTTAAAAAAATGGGTGGAGGGGGGGGGGGCTGTGGTGTGGTAGAATTAAATTTAACACATCTTCAGTGCAGCTTTTTATCGGGTTGAATGGCCGTTAATTTATAAAGAATGCCATATTGAATTTATTAATAATTAATCATTGAATGCTTTAAACTCGAAAGAGAGTGGGGATTGGCCTTTAAGGTCGTAACATAAACGATATTTGTGTGGATTCTTTTTACAACAGATTGGAATAGATGTAAAAATAAAACATCCAATCATTATGTGTTATTAAAAAATGATTGATAGGGATATATAGAAATAATTATTTACTTTTTTTTTTTCTGTATTTAATTTACCTTTTTTTAATCTATAACCTCTGCCGTTTTCTGTAAACTTCGTCTATCGATTTTTTTAAAATCTTATTTATTTTTATTAACTTTATTTGTGATGTATTTATTTTCGTATGGAAAAGTTTAATGTTTATATTATAAATAAATTGTGAAATTAATAATTAAATAAATAGATAAATAATAAATAAATAAGAAAATAAATAAATGAAGTCCGCCGAGAGAATGGACCGCTGGCCGAATATGTACGGAAAAAATAGTGCTTTTATTATAAATAAATAAATAAATCAAAATAATTAAATAAATACATGAATTTAAAAAATGTATTGTTCTATTATTTTGTACTTATTTACCCCTCCCTTAATGTACCTCTTTGAAACAACGATGTTAAAGCAAACATGCTACTGCTTTAGTTAGATTATTTGTTTGTTTGTTTGTTTGTTTCATTCTTTCGTTTCTTTCTTTAAGTCGATCAATAAAACAAATGACATCGCGCTGAAAAGCCCTGTGGTGAAAAACGACATTGTTTTTGTTAAGTACGTAATTTCATGTGATTTATTAAAACTGCAAATGTTAAAAGGATCATCTTACTTACTCGTAAGTCAGAATAGGAACAATATCTTAATAATTTTATCTATAAAACTCGTTAAAATAAGTCCTTCACAAATGGTAAAAAATGAGGGTTTTTTTTTTTTTTCTTATTCCCCGCTGATAAATTATTCACATTTAATACATATTAAAGGTCATAGATAGATAACAGCGAACCTTTTTAAGGGCTTATATTATAAAAGGGACCGTATAGAAGTACGCGAGGCCGCGATCGCACGGCCGGAGGGCATCGAAGTAGGTGTCAGTGTTTTTCAGAGTTTTGCAGTTTTGCAGAGTTTTTCAGGGTCGTCAGTGTTTTTCAGAGTTTTTCAGGGTAGACTTCAGAGTTTTTCAGTGTTTATCAGGGCCGTCAGAGTTTTTCAGTGTTTTTCAGGCAGACTTCAGTGTTTTTCAGAGTTTTTCAGGGTGTTGCAGAGCTTTGCAGTGAAAAACGGGATTCTCAGGGGTTTTTGGACCAAGTAGTGTCGTCTTGTGCTCTATTGAGAAATGAGGCATGTAGTTGAATAACTTAGAAACGTTTGCTCTTGAACTATTACTTATTAACCTCAGATTATGTGTCTCCAAATATCAAATCCACGACCAGAAACAAACAAAACATTCTTTTTGAGCAATATGTGTCCAGCGGAATCTTATCCCAAATTCTGCATTGATTTTGAGATTATTACAATTTCCTCTTATCTAGAATTAAATACGGAATATCTAATATTTGCTGTCACATGAATTACCACATTTTTATTAACCGGAATCCAATAGGACAATTTTAAATAACCCCCAAAACGGTGTAATACTTTCCAAACATCAGTTTTATTGTATAAAAATCAAAAAACAAACACATGCATATTTTAATTTGTTTTAAGCTACATCTTTTGCATTAGTATATTCTGAATATTTCAAAGTAAACGACCTAGCTGAAAGCTTTTAAAAATCGCAACAAATGATGTTGCACGTAATTTCACGCGATGAATTCTGTTTTAGAGCATCACAATTAGACTGACTCCTCCCAGACAAAAAGGTTCATATTGATATCCTCTTTTTTCTCCTATAGTAACTAGGCGACAGCTCAGTAGAATCGAAATTGAAATTAGCAAAATGATAGGGACAATTCTTGGAAATATAGAGCAAGTCGAAACTTTCATTTACAAGAAAGAGAAATTTGTATTTCCCCACCTCACCCCATTTTATGTGTAAATCAATAAATATATTATAACAGACTCAGATCAGCTGTATCACGGAAAGGATATTACCCTACCTGGCTATCACTATAGCCTATGTAATATGTAAAAAATGATGCGAAGGCATGTCCTTTACACTATATATCATTGTTAATTTATTGCATTTGGTGTCAGTTTTATACAATGATAATGATTAGAGCCCTTGGTAAGATTCCATTGACGGGAACTCCGATTTAGTATTAACAGCATCTTTGGGACATGACATATGTACAGTGTATGCAGTAATCAACATAAATTCTTATCGACAAAGTCACTTTGTGACAAGAATAGTTTAAATTTCAGCTTGAGAACCAGGTTAAGATATTGACACAAATAAATTAGATTTAGAATTTCCAAATTTGTACTACATTCCAAAAAAATGCACAAATTCACTACAAACAACGCTGGTTCTCGAATATTCCACAAAATCCGCATCGATATTACTCGCAAAAATATTATCATATATTAAATCTGCCCTCCATAGGTATTGCGAAACAGTATATTCCAGAAGTGGAATTAATCAAATGTGGATCCTAAAGAAAAGTTAGAATTAGAGTTATTAAAACATCTCAAATAAAACATTTTACTACTATTCACTCCATCAAGTCCTTTGAAGTTTGGACTCTTTTTACAAAGATCCATCATCAAAAATGAAGAAAAACAGATAAGCGGAATTATCCAGAACGAACTAGTAAAAAGGGAAGCCGCAAATTGAAATATCTTTTATAGGCCATGATAAAACTTACTTTGTCACGAAAATTCAAATTAAAAAATAAATATATTGAAACAGATGTCATCCAAATGTTGAACTTTCTTATCGATAACATTTTTGTGGTGTTTGGAGAAAATGTTTTTCAACAAATTGTCGGCATTCCAATGAATATTATTTGTGCCCCTCTTCTGACTGACACATTCCTTTACTCATACGAAACTTCTTCAGTCTTTACTTTCGCAAGGAAATAAAACATTTGGCTCTTCGTTCATTTTCACTTACAGATGTATAAATGATTTTCTTTCAATTGATAATCCTTCATTCGCGGATCATCTTAGCATTATCTATCCAATTGAACTGGTAGTAAAAAAAAACCACAGACAGTAGTAATTCTACTTCGTATCTAGAAGTTATCTTGTCTTTTGAAATTGATGGTCAATTCAGCACCTCACTCTACGACAAACGTGACAATTTCAATTTTGATATCACAATTTTTCTTTTCATAGGTAGCAGCATTCCATCATAGCCCGCATATGGCGAATTAATATCTCGGTTCATTCCAGAGCATGTTCAAATTGCAATGACTTTGTTCTGAGGGCTTTCAGATAAGCTACTTAACTAGGATTATGTATGTACTAGACTAACAACGTCACTGAGGGGGTTGTATGATCGTTACGAGACTCTTATTACACAATTTCATATCTCGTTATCCAGACTTTTATTTGTTGTTCTGGACTGCGGACCGATTCCGATTATGTTACACAGATTTGACATCTTCTATTCTGAAAGGTTACATGCCTTGACTTCTCAATATTTAAATATTTATTGAATTTAGACAATTTGACTATTTCTACTGGGTATATGTGGCTGGTATCGCTAGCAAGCAGGAGATGCTCACTCTCCTCGGACACCTGACATCACTCCATCAAGAGGGTACATTTTTGCTCTTCAAGTAGACATTCTGTTGTTTTCTATTCATGATTTTCGGACTTCTGGTTTGGATTTTAACCATCATCTCTACATCGCAGTCTTATGATTCAAGGAAACCGCCAGTTTTGAGCAGATTACCTGAATGTTATAGATAAGAGCACACTCAAGACTCGTTTCAGTCGGGACAATAATCATTGTTATAATTAAGAAAAATAAGTGACGTTGATAGAATAATGATAATAATTATAATAATAATGATAATAATATTTGACGGATAGTGCGATGAGGGATCACCGATTTCTGTATAGATGGAAGTTTAATGCTTTAGATATTTATGCTTATAGTGGCTTTACCTTTGGTATTCACGTGGATGTCTGTGAAGATCCGCTGTTGTACATTATTATTAGTATAATTGTAACCTGACACTAGTCACTTTTGTTTTTTGCATCAATATCTCACGTATTTCCTTTGAAGTGTGGAGCCCCATGGAGGATTTGTATTATTATTTTTCCTTGATTTTATGTGGCAATGACACTTTCTACACTGTGCTCAGTTACAATGTTACCTTTGTAAGTAAATTGCGTGTTTGGTTAGCCATTTAGGAGACTCTTACCTAAATATAGCAATAACATCACAGACTGTAAAAAGATGTGCAGCACCATCTGGCTAAGATTTCGTAGTCGCAACTACTCGGCCATTTGTGTAACGGATGCATACGATGTATTTTTACACAGAAGTTTTTGTTTCGTGTACATATGATTATTTCCAATATTTGGTTAGTAGCTACTCCTCTTACTTTATATATTTATGTGCATGTTCTTAGTGATTTGTGTCTTACATCTTGATAATGTGCCTTCTTTTTATTTCTCGGTGTATATATAAAAATGCTGAAGAATATCTAGAATTAATAATGATTCTTGGAGAAAACTTAGAATTTAAATCAAAGTACACTTCTAATTTTGTTTTAAAAGAAAGTTCAGCTCGATATCCTCTTCCTGTCACTGTAACAAATATGCGGGTTCTAGGGTTTATTGAATCATTTTCTTATTTTAACTAAGTTCGGATTAGACATAATGATCTGGATACATATTGCAAATATCATGGTATATATGATGTATGGTATTGTTACTACGTATCTGTGTGTTATCTTATCTTGTTCTGGATATTAATGTCCGCTTTATCATTTCAAAGTACTTTAACTATATCTATGTTCGGTTGTGATGTTGCAATGTGGAGTGGGGTATCCTGATTTCTTTAATTTCTTTAATTTTGCCGAATTTGTATTTAACGACGATCTCGACATATACTGCAAATATCATGGTATATAAGATGTATGTATTGTTACTACGTATCTGTGTGTTATCTTATCTTGTTCTGGATATTAATGTCCGCTTTATCATTTCAAAGTACTTTAACTATATCTATGTTCGGTTGTGATGTTGCAATGTGGAGTGGGGTATCCTGATTTCTTTAATTTCTTTAATTTTGCCGAATTTGTATTTAACGACGATCTCGACATATCTGCAAATATCATGGTATGTACGATATATTTTTAAAGTAATATTTATAATTTTTGGACGTTTATTCTTAATTCTGAAGCATTTTGTTTGTAACACGCGATCCCATTGGCTGTCCGATTTAAAAACTGCAAGGGTATTCATGATACTCATGCAGTTTTCGATATGACGTCACAATAGCCTGCAGTTTCTGATTTGTGACGTCACGATACCCTGTAGTTTTTGCTATGACTGTGAATATGGACTAATGTACGGTCCGATGTTGCCATTCGGGTGTCTGCCGTTCGCTTTTTATATCCTGTTAACGTCTCAGAATTAGTCTGTACTGGTGAATCATTCTAAAATAAATACTAGAAGATGATACTAAAATGATACATGTAGTGCACTATATGCGCCTACTGAGCGTCAACTCTCCCATACAGAGCTCTGTTGATATACTCTTTATTTTTTACATTTAGATTTAAAAAAAAAAGATTTCTTTTCAAATATTTATAGGTTCAGCTCACTTTTCCAGGGCACCTGGTCTCACCTTTAGAATTCAGGACTACATCAACGTCCACTTTGGCACAGTGTTATTCATGTCATAGTCATGTGACACCATCTATATTAGTATACTGAGCATCAATGACGAGAAATACGTCGTCAAACATGAAATATGGTAAACAAAATACGTGCACATTTTACAACTAGATGTACATGTAACTTGTATAACAAATATTTTGTACATAATAGGCGTGCAGATTATATTCTGAACAAATTTAGTCTCATTTATTGTTGTTGAAGAAAATGTCTGACTAATAAACAATCATCGAGAAAATTTACAACTTCAAAACAAAACAATCAAAATCGAGTACGACTTTCATGTCCTTTCACTATAAAACGTGTGGACGTGCACAAGTTTATTTGTTTAAAATTTTTTTATTATATAATTTTTGCGAATATACATGAAAATCTTACAGCTCACTAGAAACATCGTTGATGATATACACAAGACAGCTTGGTTTAAGCATTTCCGGTACCTTTTAAGGGTTGAATTCATAGATAAATGATATTACATATATGTGCGCGATCGTTGATATGATTTTTATTTCATTGTTTCATGTACATATGTTTATTCATATTATTTCTTTAGTAGGTTTTCCTACTTTTTAAAATACATTTCTGTACATGTTCTTATTGATTTGTGTCATACAACATGGTCAAATGCTTTCTTTAGTTTTCCTTAACATGTAACACGTTATTGTATAGTAATCGTTAAACAGTGTTGATGTTTAATCTACATAAGATAAGATATAAATAAAACAGATCATACAGCTTATTAAAGGCAAGGTTAAGAGTGTAGTGTACTCTGTTGTCAATTCTTAGTTGTTAAGTTTTCATTTGCAATCTCGTACATTATTCCTGGATATATTAGCAATAAGCGTAAACGCATATCATACAGTAAATTCACAGTTGTAATTCCAGGCTTTTGAAATCGTAAATATTTTCTTAAATAAAAAGCTAAATAAATTCAAAATTCAATATAATAAAAATGTCGGTAAATATATATCAGGGTTCGCGCTGTCCATTGCAATTCGCCATCTTTCATTGTAATATGCGACAGAATTTTGAGAAATGAGATACTTTTTTCTTGAAAATGGGCGCTATTGTTTTTCATTTGTTACATCAAATGATCGAGCTTATCACGCAGATAAAAGATATTCCATTTCTCTACCAGTGTCGGTGAATAAAGGACGATCGTATTTAATTTTAGATTTATTTCTATAACAGCACTGAGCATTATTCTGTCGCATGGTCTATACGTGGGTAAGGTTTGCGATGCGTACATACACGTTTTCATAATGCTTAAATGTAGGGTTCTTTTCTGCATACCTAAATCCATCGCCGGCTTTCGAGTTATGAGGAAAGGAATGCTATTTGAATAGACTATCGATCACCTTCATTTGCCACTGATATACATTTTAAGTATCCAACCCAACGTGTGTATATCAGGCAAAGGAATTTAGGCTGGGCAACAAACCTATCCTCAGCATTCCCCCCTTTCTATGCACCTTTTGGTCAGAATGGACAATTTTTCATACATTAAATTACCGTTATGATCTCTCCAGTGGTTGCAAGGGACATTACATAAATTTTATTTCAATTTTTATTAGATACGAATTCAGTTACTCAAATTGTCCAAAACTTTTCAGAGGAGACAAGGTCCTGGTCCTCGTCCCCTCTGACTGTTAGTCGGGACTCCTATTAATCAAGGGTCTGAGATCGGTTTACAGACTGGACGAGCACGGTTTACTTGTTGAATGTTGATGTTGCCTTACACATGTTTATGAGATATAATTTTCTATAAACGATTAATGTGTGATAAAAATTTTATCACCTCCTTTCTTGAGAAACCTGTTGATCATTGTTCTCTATATGGAGGATTATTTATAAATTTTTAAGTATGTGTGCTTTGATTGTGCTGCTTTTGCGGTGAGTGGGAAGGAGGCACCCGCAAACCGGTTAACAAAACCAATTGAATGACTTTTGTTACTTAATTCACCGCCCTCATATGGTATCATAACCGCAGCACAATCGAATATTTTTGTTATATCGTTTTTCCGTGTATATAGTACTATTATTATTTTTTGTTTGCATGTCCTTGGTGATTTTAGTCATACAGATTTGGCAGATGTTTGCTTGTTTCGTTTAGGTTTTTTGTTTGTTTGTTTTCTTTCTTTTTGTGTGTTTTTGTTGTGTTGTGTTGTGTATGTGTGTGTGTGCCAGGGGTGGGTTAGAATAATGTTTCTCGTGAAAAATGTTTAATCATTTAAGTTATTTATATTGTTAATTAAAATATATGTGAAGACACCGGTCCTTACTCGTTTATTATCCGATATGAGTCGTTATATTTGGAAATTGATGGTTTTTTTTTTAATTTTTTTTTAATTCGAAAATTATACAATGTCTACATTAAAATTTGCTTCAAGATTTCACGCATGTGTTTAAAGTATTTTTCCACCTGCAATGTCATGCATTTAAGTCCCTATGATTACCATTGTAACATGATAGCAGTAAAAAACAACAAGGAATATCTATGTCGCCACTACCCTTCGTCACCCCTTTCCTTTTTTTCCTTCCGAATACGAACGTATGACTTCACGGGATCATGTATATTCTTATGTTCAGTTTCGTTCATGTCATGAGTCAGATACCCATTCACCATTTCCAGGGTGATGAAAGAACAATGGACAATACCTAATATGTGTACTCCAGTCGTAAATTAATCTTGACTGTTCTGTTTTTCCTAAGCATCTATGGAAACAACCGCCTCCCCCCCCCCCCCCCCCACACACACACACACACACCCCTTTGTTTTTTAAATGTAATACTTTACTTCAGAATACGATCATATGTATGTTAGGACATCACGGGATAGGATAATGCACTTTGTTATGTAGTCCATTCCAGTGATTAATCAATACCACTAGTTAAATCACGATTCACATCCAGGGTAATGTGGGAAAGAAATACAATTCGTACCATAGGTACTCGGGTCGTACGTTAATCTTGACAGTTTGTCAAAAGAGAAAGCCGACATTCTAGTCTAGTTTATTAGATTAATTAATCTGATATCAAGTCAACCTGCATTCAACCCAAAACCAGCAAGTAGAAGAAAAGAACCCGCCACCCCACTCAACAAAAACAAAATGCAAAAAAAAAAAAAATACTATATTAAAGATTATCCAACTGATAATTGAATTATGCGTTTTCAAATTAATACATATATACCTTTCTGGCATTCCATAACTTTTTCCTGAACAAGAAGTCAATATATGATTCAAGGTATCTAAGAGTAGGAATGACTACAAGCTTACTCTACCCCTAGAGCATTAAATTATAAACAACAGGAAAATCATAAGTTTTATTAACCTTCACTTTTGAAATATGGCCTTCAATTGAAGTCAATACACAACTTGGTTTGAGATAATTAATGCATAGCTTTATCTCACTCAAAGGTATCAAGAATATGATATAGTAAACAAGATGTGTCGGTGAAACATGGATGTGCTCAAATGTGTGTCCTTTGATTCTACTACATTTGCAATGAGATGGAATGTGGGCCCTTAACCCGGGTTAATTATACCAATTAAGTAGTATTTGTTGCCTATCCTTAGCCTGCCAGGAGCCCGTTTCTTTAAAGCACTAACTTCTGGCGTAGATTTAGTGTGGCGTAAATACCTTACTAGTCTACACATCCAAATAACACTTACTCCTATAGGATTTATAACGGTTATAAAACACTTAATCAAGAGGGCATGAGGCAAAATCTTTTACTACATAATGTAAAACTTAATTTACTTATTGATTGTGGGACTGATTATATTAAATATTGTATTAATAAGTAACCAGTTTTTGAGAGAGATGTTCTACGGGCATGGAAGATACTTATAGATAAGCAAAAAGAATATGACAGTATCCATTAATATAATGACATGTATATTTAGAGAGATTTTTACAAACTGAAATTTGGTTTATTGAAAATACACATAGGGGGAAACAGTGTGATGTATGAGAACTGGTATAACAAAAATATAATATTTCTATCTGATCTTTTAAAAGATAATGGGCAATATTATACATTCGAGGAATTTCAACAAACATTTAACATCCCAGATGCTAAGTTCTTAGAATATAATGGAATTATTACAGCAATTAAGAAACTACCGGTAATCAAAAAACAACTCCAAACACCTAGAAAATAAAATTTATGGTCCATGAATTATAGATATGTATAAAGTCGTAAAGAGAAAATGGGAAACTATCATCAATAATATAGACCAAAAGGAGTGGAGACATATTTATAAAAAGCCTTTTGATATAACCAAAGATGCACAATTGTTATGGTTTGAATTTAGAATAAAGCATTTTGCTTTAAATACAAATAAATCTGCTTTCAAGATAAGAATCCATGACTATCCTTTATGTACCTTTTGCAACTTACATGAAAACACAATTGTTCATTTACTATGGGAATATGATTGTATCCAACAATATTTAGACAACATTAAGGAATGGTTACTTCAATTTTCCATAAATCTAAGTTTAGACAAAAAGAATTTTATTCTTGGAGCAAATAATCTAACCAGGATAAATGAATTAATGCTTTTATATATAAAATACCACATATATACCATGAAATTAAAAAAAATTCTCCCTACACTAATGTCTGTGAAAAATTTCCTCTGAAAAATATTCTCTATATATAGATGCATTGCTGTTAAACATTGCTAAACATTGATACCGATTTCTACATGTTTCTGTCAAATCTTTTCCTCTTTGATTCTTACTTACTCAACCTATTCTATCCGTCTTTTTACTTTCTTTTAACTCACTACTCTTACTATCTTTATATCTCTATTCTATAAAACCCAGATTCAAGGAAAGTAATTTAATATCTAAGTAAGCATGTCTGTAGGTCTATGTAACATGTACATATATTTCAGATATTGTATTTGATGCTTACGATTATTACTTGTAATATAATTGTATTTGAGTTTGAAAAACTCTGACGCCACTGAAAAACTCTGCAAAACTCTGACACCTACTGCGATGCCCTCCGGCCGTGCGATTGCAGCCTCGCGTACTTCTATACGGTCCTTTCTATAAGTCCTATGAGCATTAAATGTGATCAGGTAATTAGTGGTGAATTAAAAAAAAAAAAAAAAGAAAATAAATAAAACATATCTCACATGTTTGTACGATGTTTTGAAGTGAAATTATTTTAACGATTCTCTAAAATTATTTTTACTGATGCATTATTCCTGTTCTGACTTATGTTTGTAAAAATCACAGTATGATATCATAAATTATTAAACTAAAACAATTAAGAAAATAAAAAAAAAAATACCCAAGAAACATGAGAGAGGAGGGGGGGGGGGCAACCCAAACAAAACAAACCCAGCAGAGGCATACTACAATACAAAGGCTTTTCTTATCGAGATTTATATATACACTTGTATTTCCAAATTAAAATGTATGTACATATATTCCTGGTAAATATAACTGTTTCATAACTGTGTATTAAATTGGTGAAGGAGAAATAAAAAAAAAAAGTAAAAAAAAAAAAAAAAAAAAAAAAAAAAACCCAAAAAAACCTCCAGAACTCTAAATCAGTGAATAAATACACATGTAATAAAATCCTGAATAATAAATAAATAAATGAATGAATAAATAAATAAATAAATGATATTTGAATGGGATCAGTGCCTATTAATTTTATACGAAAAGCGATTTCAATACACCAGTACTGATAGCATATCGACCACAAAAGAAATCGCTTGTCATTCATTTTAAATAACACAATGCATTCTATTCCAATTCTAATGCAACATATAGAGACTGCAACCCATGTATTGTCATGTGACGACCTTTAGGATTAACCCCCCCCCCCCCCCCCCCCCCCCACACACACACACACACACACACCATTTTTTTCTCTACCAATAATGTTCACACAAAATTAAGATATACTAATTTAACCTTTGTTCTTCTTATAACAGCGAAATATATGTTCAGAGGACAATAACTTTCTTTAACAGAACATTTTACGTGTTTACGCGTTGCTCTTTCATTTGAATGACATACGTAAATTGTTCTGTAAAATATTTCAGTGATTAAATATTCACTCGATATTCAATAATGTTGCTTGAAATAGCATCGAATAAGTTTCAATATATCATTGTAACAACGTATCTGCCTTTTGTTATATCACTACCTACTTAATCTACATGTAACTCTATATAAGAAAATGATATTTTATCTAACAGCAATCCCCCTTTCAATGGGAGACTGTGTCCTCCTCCTCTGTTTCATTAATTTACATACAAATTAAATAAATAGCTGCATTACAGCCTGTATCGCGAAGCGAGAAGGGAATACGCACACCCAAAGCCATGCCCGTTCACTCAAGTTGGACACTGTTTAAAAAAAAGGGGGGGGGGTGGTGTTGGTGGAATTAAATTAACGCAACTTCTCAGCGTTTTATCGACGGATAGCCGCTAATGTATGAAGAATGCAATATTGACGTATTAACATTAATCATGAATGCTTTTAAACTCGAAAGGAAGTGGGGATTGGCCTTAAGGTTGTAACATAACGATATTTGTATGGAGTCTCTACACAGATTCAGAGACTGCAAAAGATGTAAAATAAACATAAATCATTATGTGTTAATAAAATGATTGATAGGGATATATAGAAATAATTATATCATTTTTTTCTGTATTTATTTATCTATTTACAATTAAAACTCTGCGTTTTCCGTTAACTTTGTCCAGCGATTTTTTAAAAATCTTATCATTTTTATTAAATTCATTTTGATCTATTATTTTCGTACGGAAAAGTTTGATGTTCTTATTGTAAATAAGTAAATAAATTTATAATTAAATAAATAGATAAATAAGAAATGAAAAAAAAAAATAAATAAATACATTCCGCCGAGGAAGGCCGCTGGTCGAAATGTACTGAAAAAGTGCTTTTATTATAAATAAATAAATAAATAAATCTAACATGTCTTGTTCTATATATTGTATTTATTTCTCCTCCCTTAATGCACCTCTATGAAACAGCGTTCTTAAGCAACATGCCACTGCTGTTGTTAGATTATTTGTTTGTTCGTTTGTTTGTTTTTTCATTCTTCTTTCTTTCTTTAAGTCGATCAATAAAACAAGTGACATCGCACTGGAAAGTCCTGAGTCAATAAAAAATATTAAAAGTGGCAATTTTTTAATTGTTTTAGTATCGTTATCGCTTACCTGTGCTAATATATATATATATGCACACCTCTACCTTAGACCGGACAGTTGTCATCCGCCCCATGTCTTCAAAGGTATTCCTAAAAGTTTGTCCACCAGATTACGACGAATATGCTCTACTGATGACTTATATAAGACGAGGAGTTCAGAACTCAAACAGAGACTTTGCCACAGAGGGTATAATAAGAACTCCGTTGACAATGCCATGTCAACCAGTAGAGCAGATTTGCTGAAATACAAAACTAAGGACACTGCCCCCAGAATACCTTTAGTCATCACCTTCCACCCAGCTTTGCAAGGCCTATCTACAATCCTACGCAAGCACCTGCCTACCCTCCACAATTCCAAACGTATGGCGAAGGCCATCCCATCACCTCCTATGGTTGCCTACAGAAAGCCTAAAAATATTAAAGATCATGTAGTCAGATCAAGGCTTGACAATCCACGACCAATTGGTTCGTTCACAACATGCAATGACAAACGCTGCAAGCTGTGCCCCCACTCAGACACTACATCCACCTTCAAAAGTTCTGTAACCGGTAAGGAGTACAAGATTTTGGATAAACTCTCCTGTAAATCCAAAAATGTGGTTTACCTTATCACATGCAAGGTGTGTAAAAAACAGTATGTTGGGGAAACAGAAGATGCTTTGAACATGCGAGTGAACAACCATAGGTCGTCCATCAAAACCAAGAAAATGCATCTGCCAGTAGCCAAGCATTTTAACATGGACAACCATTCTTGGGAGGACATGATTGTTGTGGCCATTGACCATAGTGCGATGTGGACAGTAGATGACCGAGTGGCGAAAGAGGACTTTTGGCAACATAGGCTTCACACTATAGAACCAAGCGGTCTAAACAAAGTGTCAGATGTCCTTTTGATGAACAAGAAGTATTGACACCAGCATCCTATATTATGAAATAGAGCAGTCTGCGTCTGTTTGTCCCAAACACCGTATCTTTTGTGGAGATGCCCATTTTTGGGTAGGGTTTGGTATGGACAGACGATAGGAATCCGTGTCTTTATACTTGTCATGTAACTCGCCATCCAATATTACCACTTGTCTTGACAGTTTTTTTTTTTTTTTTTTTTTGTACTTACTTATTTTATCACTTATTTGTTTTTCACTCCCATTTATTTCTGTTATTTATTTTCTTTGTCCTTCTATCTATAAATTCTTATCACCTAGTCTAATTACCTTCAGTAGGTCAATGCAAATACATTTTAGGGGGCGCCACTTGACCTGTAAGCAAGCTGTCGGCTTGTGTTTGGCTCATTTCCTATTAGATAGCGCATAGAGAAACGCTCAATATGTAGCCAAGTGAAGAAACCAGTTTTTATTAGACTAGTGCTTTGTATATATTTTCTATCTTTCTTTTCGTGTCTTTATATTTGTGTGAGTGTGTGTGTCCTGAAGAAGAAGCAGATTGCTTCGAAAATTTGGCAATTTTTTAATTGTTTTAGTATCGTTATCGCTTACCTGTGCTTTTATATATATATATATATATATATATATATATATATATATATATATATATATATATATATATATATATATATATATATATATGAAATACAATGACAGTTTTGGTAAGTACATATTGATAGGATTCAGATTATAATTGTTACTGACCATACATTGTGATTAACTTTGGGAACTGAGGATTTCTAAACATGATTGAATTCCAGGAACGAAATGATAATAACATAAGATAAAACACTGAAGATGAGGATATAGATAAGTATGTTGTGGCAAGTTTATTTAGTAGGTTACAATGTCTGTATACTCTGAATTTCATTATTTACACTCATATGAGTGCTAAAACATGGATGATCAAAGTCAGCTTTAGAGTATTATCTGTAATATATATATAATGCATGTCCCCTATGGTGACATATAAAATATGTACACAAACTGTACCCTATTGTTTCATTCCTGACAAAAAAAAAAAAAAAAAAAAAAAAAATTGCCACAGCATAATTACCTAAATCATCTGTTTCGTCATCATCTTTCAAGCATTCATCTGAGTTTAAAATGTTAGTTATGGTATATCTATATGTGTATCACAGATATCCATCAATAATACTCACGAGAAGATTCAGACTTTCATCTGAGCTTATCATATTCGTAATGACCCATCTACTTCTCAATGCAAGTCACAAAATAAATTGGTAGGGCAATTTAGTTCACTCTCTTCTACAGTATACTGTAAAATCATGCCTGATATTAATCCTAATATCCTATTAGCAAATTGTATGTCTATTATGATTATAAATATCGCAGAAGTAAAGATGCTGCAGGAAGATGATGATGGTGAAGAGGAAAATGGAGAGAAGGTTCAAATTTGTGAAGTACCTGAAGAAAAAGGTGGGTGAAAATCTATTATGACAAATAGTGTTTTTACAGAAAGAAGATATGGAGATTACTGTTAGACATAACAAATTCATATACAAGAGGAATACCATTCTATGTGAAGGAAGGCTTGACATGAAATACGAGGGAAAACGAGATAATAACATCAGATAGGAATTAGTGTGTATTTTTTAGGAAACAATAGGGGACAGTTTGTGTACACGTTTTATATGACACTATAGAGGACATGCTATATATGTATGTCACAGATATCCTAAGATGAAGATTCAGACCCTCATCTGAGCTTATCATATTCGTAATGACCCATCTACTTCTCAATGCAAGTCACAAAATAAATTGGTAGGGCAATTTAGTTCACTATGTTCTACAGTATACTGTAAAATCATGCCTGATATTAATCCTAATATCCTATTAGCAAATTGTATATCTATTATGATTATAAATATCGCAGAAGTAAAGATGCTGCAGGAAGAAGATGATGATGATGAAGAGGAAAATGGAGAGAAGGATCGAATTTGTGAAGTACATGAAGCAAAGGTGGATGAAAATCTTTTATGACAAATAGTATTTTTACAGAAGGAAGATACCAACTTAAATGTCAAACAAAAAAGATTACATACAAGAGGAATACCATTTTTTGTGAAGGAAGGCTTGACATGAAATGAAAGGGAAAACGAGATAATAACACAAGATAGGAATTAGTGTGTGTTTTTATGAAACAATAGGGGACAGTTTGTGTACATGTTTTACATGACACAATATGGGACATGCTTTATATGTATATCACAGATAAATATATCTTCAGACAAACATTCGGACCCTCATCTGAGTTAATCATATTCATAATGGTACATCTGCTTTTCACTACAAGAAACAAAATAAATTGGTAAGGCAATTTAGTTCACTATGTTCTACAATATACTGTAAAAGCATGCCTGATATTAATCCTAATATGCTATTAGCAAATTGTATGTCTATTATAATTTTAAATGTTGCAGAAGTTGAGGTACTGCAGGAAAATGATGATGATGATGATGATGATTATGATGGAGAGGAGAATGGAGAGAATGATTGAATATGCGAAGTACCTGAATAATATGTAGGTTAAGGTCACTTATTAACTAGGACTTAAAATATCATAAAGTACTTATATCTCCTACACCTTTCATCACAATTTGATCTTACTTCACCAGAATGTTGTACAGGATGTGGGTTTTTTGGGCAAATGTCACTGAAGGTCATTTTTGAGAGGTCAAGGTCACTTACTAACTTAACATATCATGAAATACTTCTATCTCCTACAATTTGCATGGGAATTTGATCATACTTCACCAAAGTGGTTTATAGGACATGGACTTTTGGACAAACATCGCCCAAGGTCATTTATGAAAGGTCAAGGTCACTCATTTAGCACTTAAAATATCATGATGTACTTATGTCTCCTACACCTTTCAACAGGATTTGATCATACTTCACCAAAATGTTTTACAGGATGTGGGTGTCGGGACTAAGGAAACTCAAGGTCATTTCTGAAAGGTCAAGGTCACTAATTAACTAGGACTTAAAATATCACGAAGCACTCATATGTCCTTCACACGTTGGGCAATTAATGACTTTGTAAATTTTCTAATTTCCTATATATTGAATTATTTCCTTCAATTTTGCTGTGATTCGGGAAGCATCCATCAGTTTTACTAATTCTCTTTTTGTTAACAGTGACCTTTGTGACCTTGTTGTTAACAGTGACCTCTTGTTGTTAACAGTGACCTTTTGCAGTGTTCTGATTAAAAACAAGCTAGTTATGCAAATGTACATATCCATATCCTACTGATCATTTAGGTGACGTTTCTTAGACGTGTCTCGCGTAGTAAAGGAGATATGAAAGTTTATATGTTTTAGTAACAATGACCTTCATAAAATAGAACTTGACCTAGATATTCTTAAAAAAAGAACAATATTCAATATCCGCGAGGTCTCCAATGTTGAGTTTATAATATTCAATTATTGACTTCAATTGAGATTGGATTCAGTGCATGGTTTTTTAGACCAGGTCCGCAAAGCTATGCACTTATCGAAACTGAAGTCCACAATTGCTTTGTTATGTGGTATTTCAAATAGTAGTAGACTGTCTAAATTTAGAAGCAGGTCCTCATGGCCGCATACGTTTCAGAAATGTTTGGGAAAATGCATCTTGTTATAATTCATAAAACTCCTTGTCTGTATCATATGTGAAAGACTAGAAGTTATCCGAATTATTATTATTGAAAAACTGTCTGGCACTTCTGGATTCCTATCACATTGTTGAATGTTCGTTTTCGTGACTTTTTATATTTGTTTCTTTGATTTTCTTTACGTTGACATCTGTTGAATAGACATCAACCATATGCTATTCCTGCCTGTTTTTATCTTTTTATTGTTATTCTCCTACGTATTATGTCTTATTTTGTGGCTTTTTGTGGCCATTTTCTTGTTCCCACCCGAATAAGACATGGTGGTTAGGCCCTTTGAGTATAGCAAGTGTTTTGCCTTTGAAATAAAGATGCAAGCAATGTTTGTTTTCAAATTGAATCTGATATGCTAAATAGTTGGTAGAATGTGTAATTTTTAAATTATTCCAAATTTAAAGAGAACAAGTATGTGTTTGCTGGTCAAGCTGACACCAGTCAAATTAAATATGTTACGCATACCACTTGAAACATCTAAATCTCTTTTTGCTGCCTATTCCATTGCATAATATATGCTGTTTGTATACATGGTAGTACCTGCTGATTGAAGTTAAAGTACAAATAAAGCTTTAGTATGTTGACTTTAATACTTGTAATTTGTTAAAATTGAAATCTGCATGTTCACCTATAGACAGTTCAATTTCCATCTCTTTTTTCAGATACTTATGAGAAGACTAGAAAGAATCTTGTCGGTAGGTTAATGTTTTATCTTTAAAGTTTCAACAGTGATAATGATTTGATGTGTGTTATACCCTGCTCCGAAGGAGAGGGGTGTATACTGTTTTACCCTTGTGTGTCTGTCCGTAACAAATTTTGTCAGTGTTCTTGACAGACGCTTGAAATTTTACAACACTTTTATTTAGGCTTACCATATGGTGGGATTTAGTTTTGTATGAATCTGATGTAAACTTCCTGCTTGTTCGTGCATCTGTCCATACCAAACTAAATCGTCGCAGTTTTCTAAAAAATTACTCATTGCAAATGCTTGAATTTTAGCAGAATCTTTGTTATTCATACCATACATGTAATCACGACAGAACGGAGGTAGTATTAGTAAGCACTGGCTCACAGACGTCCTGTTTGAAACACCAGAATGGTATTGTGCTCATAAATCTATGCTTTATTTAGGAAAGAGAACTCCACGAACGGAAAGAGAAAGAGAAACTGTCATCAAACACTTTCAAAAGCAAATTCTCCTGAAGAAACTACCTGGAAAGTGTCAAATCAAAAATAGACACTGGAGTAGTGTTAAGAAAACGAACTTGGCGAAATGTTAAAGACTATATAAGAAACACAATTACAACGATGGAGAGGGGAAAATCATGTCTAAAGTTTTAGTAGCATTTCACTGTTTATCCATCCTTGAACCTATATGATCTAACTTTTGCTCTCATAGAATATAAATTTCTCTCATAAGCAATTACATTTTAGACTTTTATATCTATTGGTAATACATAATGAACATCTGCAGGTCATACAGCATCAATATGAGGATATGTTATTATAGCTCATCGGCGTACGGTTACGGTTTTTGTAGCAGGTCCTGTATCCTATATATTGCTAGTCCTACATTGACCACACTTGAATTCATAGTGCATCTGGGCATACATATGGACTTAACAGACCTGGATGCTGAAATTCAGATGTTGGAGGGGTTGAGATTTTTAGAGCATGTTAAAGTTTTTGGAGCAGGTGTCCTTTGATGGTCATAACTAAGTTATATCTAGACAATCTTCACCAAACTTTTATAGATGGTACATCTTATGATACATATACTCCTGACAGGCTTGAATGCTAAATCAAACCATAGGTTTCGGATGCTAGAGGACGTAATGTTTTTGGGAGAATGTTCAAGTTTTTGAAAGATACACACTTCGATAGCCATATCAAAGTTATTATTGGTTCCCTCTTCACCTCTCTGATGCAGTCGACAGGTCTGGATGCTGAATTTGAGCCATAAGATCCTAGCTCACCCGAGCGAAGCTCAAGTGTGTTATTGTAATTTTGCACCGTCGGTTGTTAACTTTTTTACATTTTCGACTTCTCCTGCACAGAATTTTACCAAACCTCACAAGAAGCAAGTACTCAATGTCCAAGTTTTGTGTTTTTTCACCCGATCCGTAAACCAAGATGGACACAATAGGCTCTCATTGGTTGACACATTTTCAACTTCTTCTCCAAAACCACTTGTGTTTTTGACCTGGCCCCAATTGTATAAAAAATCTCAGTTGAGTATTTCCTCAACCTCAAATCCATTTGAGATTTTTCTCAGTTGAGTTTTCCTCAAATTTACATTGTATAAACCATCCTCAAATCATTTGAGTATTTCCTCAACTGAGGAAGATATTTGAGGAAATTTTTAAATGGTATACGCGACCCCGACGAAAGTGAAAGTACATTGTTTACGTCGGAAGAGTGATAACAACATCGATTTTCTGCCTTTTAGTCAATTATTATTTATTATAATTCATTTAGAATGAAAATCTTTGTCGCAATTTTCGGTTTTTTAATGATCACGGATATAACCAACGGGTGCTGGAATGTTACAAAGCCAGCGTGAATGAATCGCACCTGTTGCATGGCACAGCCTCAAGTAAGTACAGTTAAGTAAAAGTTAAATCGTCTGCTACTTGGTATACTACACGTAAAAGTATAGTAATAGGCAATGGAGGGTAAGAAAGTGAGATCGGCCAACTGGACAGAAAACGAAAAGCTTGTGCTGGCGCAGGCAGTCATTGAAAGAGAAGCCATCCTCTTTGGCAAATTCAAAGGCCCGGGAGATACTACAGGAGTATCCTCGGCCGAAAAAGAAAGAGCTTGGGCTGAAGTCCATAGTGCAGTGAATGCGTAAGACATTTCTATGCATGTGGTTGGGGTGCTATGACAAGATTGTCAAGGTTACATTGTACTGTTCAACATATCATTGAATTAATTATCATTGAATTGATACTCACTCCTACAGATTTCCCCAATAGTTTTGACAACAATAAGCTGTTGGATATCATTATTATATCTTTCATGCTGTGATTCATCCAAAACATTTTTTTTAATTCTCATTGGTCTTGCCAACATTTCACTGCAATGAGTCTTCAACCACTGGTGCTTAGCCAGGGAAGACAGCTCGTAGGCTATTGTCAGTATTGATAATTTAAGACAATGATACTGAATACTGGTGCTCTTGATTCAATGGGTGCATTTCATATTTCTACTTACAAATAGGAGTGAGTAATGATAAAAGCATGTGTATGAGTGACACTTTTTGTTATTGTCATCACTTCATGATCAGTGGACTCTGATCTCATCCTCCAGTGATTGCAATCAAGTGCATGTGTAACAGAGCCTGGAGCCAGTTTACTAGATAATGGGATTGAACCCAGAACCCTCTGCTATTACGTCAAACACTTTAACCATAAGAGCTGTCTAAATTGACTATGCCATACATCACGCATAACTTGATCCGAAGTAGAACATCTTTTATACCTTCTATATAGTCTTACTTCAACCAGCTCTTCATGTTTAAATATGAAATATTAAATTATGATCTAAAATGGATGTTGTCTTTACTGTACAGTTTAAGATCATATTTAACAAAGAAGTTACTTTGAATTATTTAATTGTAATATATATTTGTTTTCAATAAATAATGTTTATTACATATCAATCGTTGTGATAATATGAAATACTGCTAACAGAATTGAAAACATGTCAATGATGACAAATTTGATTTATTCTATTTAGTATTTAGTTGGTTCACTCACATTTCTTCAAGTACTAAAAATAGAGTATTTTCTGCAGTGTATCAGAGCAGACAAGGACTTTAGACAAAATAAAAAAACCATATGATAACATCAAGCAGAGAGGTAATTTCTTATATTATTGAGTTATACATGTATGTATTAATGCAGCACAAATAAATTGCATTACATCTGAAAAAAAAAAAATAAGAAAAGAGACTCATCTGACTAAAATTTGCTTATTCATTTCTGTTTTTTAAAAATTTGCAGATATATATATATACATGTACATAAAACTATACATATATACAGATAAGTAATTTTCCTTACCAGATATGGCTATTGTTTTTTATTATATGTTTTACCTGTATTTTGATTTGTAGCAAAAGAGAAGCTGGACCAAGTGAGATGGCCCAAAACTGGTGGGGGTCCTGCAGTTGGGTTGACTCCCTGCCAGAGCCTTTACATTGAAAGACATGGTGGGGAGCCACATATGGACGGCCTTCCAGCAGGTTTTGATTCATAAGGTAATAAAAAATTTTGTCCAGATCCATTACTTGTTGAAATATTCAAATGTTGAAAGTGCAAATAATCAAAGTCCAAAACATTTCATGAAAACATAAGAAATTTTATTATTTTCTTCTTATTATTAAAATAGATATTGAAATTAATCTGAAATATTTGTTTGCAATATTCATATAAAGATAATGGCTTAGTGAACAATTAGTTGTATGTCATAGTACATCTCATGATTCAAATTTTATCATCGGTTAATAATTAATGCAGATTCATTTATGCTTTTAGTAATTACATATACACAAAATAAATATCAATTGCATATGATTTCAAAAAATATTTTGGTGATATTCTGTCCTATTTCAGATGCTTGTGCTGTCAATTCTTCATAAAGTACATGTATTAGTAATACTGGTACTACAGATTTGCCAGAGAGTAAGTCATTAAAAAGAAACATCATCCTCAAGATAAATTTCAATGTTAGTTTTAATAATCATATTTTAAATTATATACACATGAGACCTTAATTTTTGATATTAATTATTAAAAAGATATAGATATATAAATAATTTGTTCTTTTATCATACATCTTTTTACAGCTGCCACTCTTAATGCTGTTCCGTGCGGAAGTTCTACATCAGACCATGTGTCTCAGGATATAGGTACATGGATTTCAGTTTCAAAATAATTTTTAAAATGATTCTATGTGTGGTGTTGACCTATAAATTATCAATAATTAGAGATATTTAAATTATAGGTTATTGACTAGGGGTTAAATGATACAACTATCTCACATTAAGATACGTGGCATGATACAGGATTCACGATACTAGACGTATTGCACTATGCTCTTAACTTATCAAGTCATTAATATATGACAAAACTTAACATACAATATCTAGTAAAGACATGGTACTTAGCACACATATCAGTTATAACGCTAGCACAATTGTTAACCGGTCTGGGTCTGATATGATAGAATAATGATCTATTGTAATAATTGTGATATGCTCGGGATGATTGTAATATATTAAGATAGATAAATATTACATTATGAAAGAATTATGTTATGATTTTTTTTATGATTTTTTTTCCATCAAAACGTGCATATATCCTTTTGAAATATATGACTCTTATGATTTAATGTTTCCAATATTAATTGTAGATGGGGAAATTATGCTTATAAGTGATAATGGTAAGTTAAATTAAAAAAAAATTTTTTTTTGACTTTATCCTTTTCACATAAAATGCCCATACTGAAAAGTTTTCCCACTGTCTGAAGCTAAAAATTTACAATTGTTAGCCGGATTACAAAGTAATTCCTCCTTGTGGATCAATAATGTCTGTCTGTCTGTCTGTCTTTGTGTCAACATTTTAATTAATATTTGCATGTACATTTGTTCTTTATAATGGTAATGAGTACAGACTTGATACATGACAGGTAGATATACTTTGAGGAGTACTACTAAATTGCTAAACATATAACCTTGACCTTGAGGTCACTTTACCTGAATTTGCTTTGCAATACTACCATACAGTCTTTAACGCTTTCTTATCTTAAAAACTTGAATATTTCTTTACTAACAATAAACATTATGCTAAATTCATAATAACCATTTTCATAAATGACAAATACATGTAGATAAAATAATAATGCAAAATTTCAGGCAAAAGAAAACCAAAGTCAAAAACATCAAGCAGTGGGGAACTAGAAACTCAACTTTTGGAGCTAGAAATAAAGAGGGCTAGAATGGAAATAAGTATTCTGGAGAAGAAACAAAAAGCAGCAGAGGCAGAAGTGGTGGCTTATAAATCTATACATGAAGCTGCCAAAACTGCCAATGCGTTTTATACGCATCAGCTTCACATTGCCACTTCTTCTCTATTTGAATAATTTATTATTTTGTTTTAAGGGCGTAGTCTTATGACATTTAGGAACTATACGATTTTGTGATATTTTGATATAAGCATCTTTATCATTAGTAAAGTTCTTTTTAATGTGTAAAACAATACAAGAAAATTATTGATGTTAGATACATGTCCAAATAAAAATTATGTATTCAAATTCAAGGTTAAAAGATATGCCTGATTCCATTTTTTGTCAAAATCGTCTAATTCTTGAAAAAAAGACTTGTACTTAATTGTACATATATATGCTTGAAATATGCATTTTAAAGAAGTAACTAATATTTTTTCGTTATACCGAAGTATATAAGTAAAACCGATTCACAAACTGTAGCGGATTGTACTTAAGTTTGTGAATCAGTTTTACTTCTATACATGGGTATAACGAAAAAATATTACAGTTATTTCTTATAATTTAATTTAAAAAAAAATATGCTTTTGGATTTTATGTGAACACTTTTCATTCTTAGAGGATTATATTATATTGCAACTTGTTTACGTATAGTGCCCGACGGTATATTACTATAGCATCATAGTGATGTCATTGTGACATAGCGTCATAGTTTGATTTTTACTTCCATCGAAGTATAAAAGAATTTTTTTATATACAGTTATATGGACTTTATACAGCGTTTGACTATAAAATTAAATTATATCTCTGTATTAAATTGATTTTTGTTTGATAAAGAAACGTATTAATAGATCATAAAACATACATTTATTTATTTAGATGTACCCAAAGCCGGCGTGGCCTAGTGGTATCGCGTCGGACTCCTGATCGGGAGGCCGGGGTTCGAGTCCTGCTCTGGTCATGCCGGTGTTCTGTCTTTCGGATGAGACATTAAAAACCGAGGCCCCGTGTCGTGGTATGCATGGCACGTTAAAGATCCCTCACTGCTTCGGGTGGGTCCGTTGCAAAGGTCAAAATTTGTATGCCCCGCATCAGGCAGATGCCGTCACCATATACGTGAAATATTCGTGGTGTGACGTAAAACAAAAATCAATCAATCAATCAATAAATGTACCCACAGAGGAAGATCATGTATTAAGTGTCATAGATTAGAGATATATCTTCTTAAATAAAAATAAAAGACATGTAATACTATTTGACACTGCCCATGCATTATTTGAACCATACTGGAATTGAGCATGGAGATATGAAGATCTTGTAAATGTTGAAAATGAAGATGAAACACTAAGCAAGTTACCATTTCTTTTTGTATTGTACTTCAAAATGGTGATTTATAATTTTAAATTCATTATGCAAAGAAAACTTTGAATATATTATTGAACATGATACATTGTATTTAGATACTTATTAGGAAAAATATCTTTCCCTCAACTGATTTCTAACCCTTTCCCCACTGTCTTCATTTACAACATTTGGGTGATCTTCATTTTCTTCTTGATTATCAAAAGTACCATTCAGTATATCTCCCTGTTCAATTCCAATGTTGTGCAATACTGCACAGGCCACACATATCACAGTAGCTCTTGAAGGTTTTACTCTAATTATTTCTGACAAGCATATAAACCGTCTCTTTAAAATGCCAAATGTTTGCTCAGTTCTAACTCTTGTTCTGGAAAGAGCAGCATTGAACCTGCAGCATTGTGGGATTCTGTGCATGCAACGGCATAAGGGGTGATAAGATTTCTTGTACAAGGATATCCAGAGTCTCCTAATAATATTCCATTGTATTTACCTGAAAATATATAATATTATATAATATTATAATCATCATCATGATCATCTTCATATTCTTAATAATCATCATTATAATCATCATCATCATCATCATCATGAGCATCACCACCACAATCACCATCATTATCATCACCATCATCATCATCATCATTCTCGTCATATTCATACTCATCATAATCATCATTATAGATATAATCATCATCATCATCATACTCATACTCTTCATAATCATCATTATAGATATCATATTCATCGTCATCATCAACCAAATTATCTACAAAATTAATTCTTATATTGTTTCTGTCAATAATTGTGTAATCAAAATATTGATTTGTAGAAAACAATAAAGTTTTGTACAATAATGCGTTCTGTTTTGATAGGGTTTTTTACCATTTTCCATGTTTCGGAATAAGGCAGAATTTCTTAATAGTCTGGCATCATGCACAGAGCCCGGCCATTTAGCCACGATACTGGTGATTCTAAAGTTAGCATCACAAGTCCATCTGTAATATAAAATTGTATTGTTCAATATAGTTCATGCAGAGCCTAGTTATACAAAAATATTTTTATCCAATATAAACTTTCTTGGCATGACTTTAGACAAGCAATCAATCAATCTTATTTCACTTTAAACTTTTCGATTGTGAAAGAAGACATCGTTATAACGGTATGGCCGGATTGCGAAACATATGTTCGTCACTTGATGAAAAGTTTTAACATTTCAAGGTCAACGTAAAAACCATGTCCGGCAATCGATATATATCTTCCAGGTAAATCTACGGGTGAAAATTGAAGTTGACACAACTTGTACTCCTCCCACTACAACACTAAACGCATTTATTTTTAAGATTTTAATTTTATACTACTTGAATATTAAGAATAATTTACCTGTACATTCAAGGAATGATACCCTTTCCTGTTCACATAGTCCTGTTCGTTTGTTGAAGGGGCTCTAATTTTGATGAACGTTCCGTCCACACATCCGATTAGATTTGGGAATCCTACAATAAATTGTTTGCATTTTATTGGGTGAAAATATGTATGAATATTTTAAATAAATTTTCATTTGATGTACACAAGCATAATGAGTATTGCAATCTTTAGATATACATGTCCCCAACTGGTAGCTTCATAATATCGAAAAAATTAACTGTTTCAGACATCAAATTTTCTATGTCCAAGGGCCAAAAATAGATGGATAAATATGAAAATTAATCTTGCACAGTGACTTAACGCATGCACAATTTCAGTTCAATGTCTGCACACATGGCAGAAAAAGTCCGGAACACCAAAGTTTCACAGACAGACAGTGTGCAAACCTACGGTCCCCTCCGGTTCTACTGTTTGTTTTAACGTACGACATATGTAGAAGACGCAAGAGGCCTCGGCGATCAAAACTCTAAACCCTACTTTAAGATATCCTCTGCTGCTTTGCTTTTAAAAAATAATAGTCTGACAGAACATGAATAGAAATATGGCAGGGTCTTTAATGTTAATGTTAATACATGGGGAGGGGGAGGGGATTTCATAATCGTCAACACAGTTGTGTGTAATGAACATGTCATTTCATTTATTCATTCATGAAAACGATGATGTCAATAATGACGTAAGAAAGATACGTCATGCTGACGTTATTTTGGATATTCATATCGCAGTTGTACGTAAGATTTATTACTTTAAGGAAGTTGTAAATTTACTCTCTTATATTTAAATAAAACATATACACTGTATATACATACACTAAGCGATACATTTGGAAGAAATATTACAAAATGATATCTAACCTGATATGGCGAAGAAATCAGCCTTTGTCCTGTTGATGTTCCGTGGCATGTAGATATAAGTGGCGGCCAGGGAAGCTATGCATCCACAAACACGATGTACTGTTCTACACACCACGGCCTCGGATATCCCCATACAATCCCCGATTACACGGAACATCGCCCCAGTCGCCAAAAACCGCAGTGTAACCAATATTTGCTGTTGTACCGTCAAGGCACAATTTCGTAATGTATCTTGTTGCAGTTGTGGCCCAAGTAAATTTACCAAAAAAGTGATGGTTGCAGGCAAAAATCGAAATCTTTGAAAAATGTCGGCACTCCAGAAAGTCGGTATTTCCAACCGAGGTCTAAAAACCCTTGCCCTACGCCTCCTTCTCCTCTTTATTGCCAAAACACGTCTGCCGTTTGCCATTTTCTCAAATTTGAGGCTGGTCCCGATCTACCGCAAATATTTCAGGAAAATCTCATATATTTGAGGAAAATATTTGAGGAAAATCTCAAATTTTGTTTTATACAGGTCGATTTGAGGACGCCCTCAAAGCTGGGGGGAGATTTGAGGAAAATCTCAAATTTGAGTTGAGTGGAGCTTTATACAATGCAATTTGAGGGAAAACTCATATTTCTTGAGGAAATACTCAAATTTGAGGAAATACTCAACTGAGATTTTTTATACAATTGGGGCCTGATCGGTATCCAATCTGGCCGCCATGGGCCCTGATTGGTTGACTTATTTTTGATTTCTTCTCCAAAACTGCTTAAACCTCATATGAAGTAAGTACTCAAGGTCCTCTACCAAGATTTTGTTTTTTACCCAATCCATCATGGAAGATGTTCGCTAAAGACTATGATTTGCTGACACATTCTCGATTTGTCATTGACTGGTTCACAGATTTCTGTCAAATCTTGTAGGATGTAAGTACTCAAGGTCCTCAGCCAGATTTGTATCTTTCGACCTGATCGATCATCCAAGATGGCCAATATTTCACAAACTCTTCTAAAAAAATAAGTATTGAAAGTACGCAAATTCTCCTACCAAAATTGAGATCTCATTTGTTTGTGAAGAAGCAAATTGTGCTCAGGTGAGTGGCTTAGTCCAAGGTGGGCCTCTTGTTTAAGTAGATCACATATGTAGGTTAAGAATGGTCCTTACTTATTCAAACTTGCATGGTTGATTTGACTGTAAATGAATTATAGAGCTAGCTTCAAATACAGAGAGTGATCTTGATTATCCAGATGCCTAGGCAGGTTTAAAATTTTAGGAAATCTCAAATCGTGTTAAAGTTTTGGAGCTGGTTACATGATGAAGCAAATACTATTCATATCCAATCAGACTTGCACAGTTAACATAACTATTTATATGTAATAAAGATGTAGCTTCAGATACAGAACTTGATCTAGATTATCTAGATGTTGGGGTAGGTGTAAGGTAGTTCAGAGTAAGTTTTAAAATTGGAAGAAAATGCAGTCTTCTGATTTATTTACATTTTGGTCTGAAATTAAGGCTTGCTTCAGACCTCAAGTATCAAGGATGCTAAGAAAATCTTGTCCCATTCTCAGACTTAATATTAACTATTGGTATAGTATATATAATGATTCTCATTCCTATGATATATATGTACAGTATCATAATCTATGGCATGATATATTTCGTGCAATATGATACAATATGATATTGTATCAATATTAAAAAGATAGCATATGATACTTTATTGCATTATATCGTTCAATACAATATTGATTGATTATAAGATCAGATTCACAGAATTTTTTTTCGTAAAATTTAATGTCATGTCTCTCAGATAAAAGATTTTTTGTCACATTGTTTTAGCTCACCTGAATGAAGGTTCAAGTGAGCTTTTCTTATCACCCATTGTTCGATTTGTAAACTTTTCACATTTTCAACTTCTTGATAACTACAAGGCCAATCGTTACCATTTTTGGTATGAAGCATCTCTAGGGTAAGAGGAATCTAAATGGTGAAATTTATTACCTTATCACACGCGGGGCTAAATATGCAAGGAAAACCCCCAAATTTTCAAAAATCTTAACTCCTACACATGTGGAGAAAAAACTAAATACATGGTTATGATGTCCATGAAGCCGTCTAGCTAAGTTGTGTAATTTGTGGCCGCTTGGTCAGGGGTTCAGACTTTAGGGCGAGGCCAACATGGCCATACAGTAAAATGTAAAAAAAAGTTTTAGACAATCTTCTTCTCTACTCCCATATATATTTGAGAAAACTGAATGCATGATTATGATGTCCATGGAGCTCACTACTTGTGAAATTCATGGCCCCTGGGTCATCGATTTTAGAACCTAGGACGGGTCAATATGGTCATATAGTGAACATGTGTTGAATATTAGAAAATCTTCTTCCCTACTTCCATATATATTTGAGAATATGTAAATGCATGATTATGGTGTCCATAAATCATCCACCTATATTGTGAAATTCATGGCCCTGGGTCAAAGTTTCAATAACTAGGGGAGCCTAATACTTAATCGTGCAACTGTCGTTCACTTTTACTCAAGTCAATACTATTTTGTAGCTCTAAGATCAACCACGGCAGCTATGGGGAAAAATACCGTAGCACACCCACGGCCAGTTGTGACTGAGGCTTAATATACAATAGGAAACTCGTACTCTAAATATTACATACTCAGAACGATGTTTTAAATAAGGAGATATTTAAGCTTTATAAATATTGTATGACGTTCATTACAAAAATATTATGTAGCTTATCGAGAGGGCGGGGATGAAGAAAATGACCATGTTTGATTGGAGACCTGCCATATACCTACAGGCTATAAACGTGTCGTATTGTATAGTAGATTCTGTACCTGCGACATTCGAGGGTTGACAGATGCACAGAAATCCGTTGTATTTTCCTAAAAGGCTGTACGTTCCAGAAGAAAAGTTTCATGCATGAGCAAAATGGAGATAGCTTAAAGGCTTCAAAATTATCATTCTGAATTAACAAAATGCAGTATCATTGCAGAATATAACGAACGTCCCATTTTACATGAAAATAAAAATCAATGCTTAGGTCTATGTTTAATATTATCTACTCAAAGGCATCATCACGGGGCTATAATGCGAATCAATATATATGAATCAAAATCCTTCTGAATCTATATACCTACATTTTTGTTTATTTAGGGGGAAAAATAAGGAAAAAAAATTAAGAAGACAAAATCTGAAATAGGTCAGATTTTAGTTCCATAAGTTTCCTTTCTTGTTTTACTTTTGGTGTCGTAATGTTATTAATGTCGATTTATTCAAAGTTGCAAAAATAATTCTAATAAGACAAATTAGCATCATCAATTAATGCAATAATATCATCACTTCCATTGTTTACACCTATCTTGTTCTACTATTTTGAAAGAGACACCTCCCTCCTCTTTTGGACACACATGACTTGCAAATAAGCCATTGCAACCAAGACGAATATTGCATATACATTTCCCTACTCGGTTCCTTGTATTTTTTCATTGATTTTTGATAAAATCATTACTGGTATACTTTCCGCAAGATTTCCACAGCTTTACTTATTTTCCCCTTTAAGCTGAATATTTTACCATATTTCCTTGTGATTTGTTTTAGTGCAGCATCGAATAAAATATTTATGAGGGGACTGATAGGTGGTACCCCTCCCCCCGCCACAATGCCTCCCCACTCTCACTCCCCTACATTCCCCTCCCGCCGTATTGCGAATATCCGGTGCGATTATTTTTGTCGTTTTTAAAGAAGTATAAGACCCTCCCCCAACAAAATATCCCCTTGCTTCCGGCGCCTCCCTTCTCTCGCTCCTTGCATCCCCCCCACCCCTTTTCCCTCTCACCCTATCCGCCTCCTCATTTATGATAAAAACGTTTACAAAAATCGACAGTTTCATTTCTTAAAAACATTTTTTAAATATGTGCCCGTTTGGACAAGACGATAATACTAAAATATGTGAATATTAATGAGTGCGTCCCCGTTTGCGTTATAAAAAGTGCTAGGCTTCAAATATAATCTATGAATGTCGATGATAAGAATGCGTTTCGAAAGACGTTTTTGGACTCTGCTGCAGCATAAAATGAAAAATAAAGAAGTCCCAAGTTTGTTCACTTCCAACGCCCGTCCCCGTTTCACACAGTACGCATGAATTTGTGTGTATGTGTGTGCTTTCCCTTACATTTCATCTTTTCTCGGGACTTGTGTCAAATTTACCACATGGACAGAAACCGCATGTTATAGACATGGTAACGATTTCAGCCTACCAAATACTGTAAGGAACTCAACGATATTTTGTATCATATGTACCACATCGACAAAAGCCTGATGTTATACATGAAGTTGCGACTTCAATTAATTATACGCTGCAAGGGATTCGTGAATACCGTGCATCATATGTAAATTGACATAACTAATATTGAATAATTATCACCAGGAAATCACTCAATGATTTCACAGAAACAAGAGGGCAAGTGGCTCTCGTGAATAAAATAGAAAGTCCACACAGAAGTAGGTACATGTATCAAGTCTGTGGCTATTTAAATGACAGTTCATTAGTAATAATAATCAAAGGACTAATGTAAAGCTCATCATTTATTTTAACAACTAAAGGAAATAGATCATAAACCAGAGATGTCTCACTATAGCCATGTATATCAGAAGTGCTATGGGTATTAATATGTTTTACTTCATAATGAACCACATTTACACTTTACCTCTTACATCTTAATCCGGAATTTACATCCTGATCAAAGTCATATTTACATGGAAGAGGGATTTTTTCACCGATGATAGGATTCCATATTACGCAGGTGCTGCCTGTCTGCAATATCTCTTCACGTCTTAGGGATTGTGGAACAAAAAAGCACGGGCGCGTTTTATCATATTTACCACCAAACCATACGTATCAGGTGTTGTTTTTCATTTCCTCTTCTGATGCTTATATGGAAGCAACTACGTACTACCTGGGACAATACTTCCAGAGTTTGATTTTTTGACTACATGCAGTTAAACAACCGCGTACCGTATGTGAGGTCAAATAACCGTTTGAAATCGTTCTATGTGTGGATGCATCGCTAGTGAAACTTATTATGCAGTAGCGTTAAGGCACTCCACGACGTGATTGACATTATAAAGTCTATATTGAAAACCGAATAATAAATAGGATAAATTATTTCTGCAAAAATGGGAAAAATGCAAATTGTTTAACAAGTTTACATTTTTTACACATTTATATTTTATTCCTAGTTGTCTGCAATTCCGTGACTGTTATATTTAGCACATATAGTATGAACAAAAAACATTCAACAACTGCAAGGGCATATTGCCTAATTTGGTAATAAAATGTTGTTGTAAACAATAAATGGAAACCTATCAATAATATTTATAGCTGTGCCCAACTTCTAAGAGGCGTAATTGCGTATAAATACTGCGATGGAATTGTTGAATGGTGTAGTCTTATAAGATATTGTCTAATTAAATTGAAATGATATGTTATAATCTAAAAGTTAGGCCCAGCAAGACGCATTTCAAATAGATATAGAACAGTCTTTATGTGAAATTACACAACAAACTGAGTTGTGGAAAAGGTTGCACTACAGCGTTTTTCTTGGCATATTGATTGTTGCAGTGTCTCCTGCATCATATAATGCATTGGGCCATAGTGACGTCACAATGACGTCATGTTATATTTTGGCGGGTTTTTTGCAACATTATATAATTGTGCATTGCCTTAACACAACTGCGTAAATCTGTCTGTTAGGGAGGGCAAGCATTTTCCCTCTGGACATGGATTTCCCCTTGTTTCTGGCAAATAGTATTTCTGGTATGTCAGATGTGAATGACACCAATCGGGGATGTAAGCTGTGAGGCAGGTGTGCAATGGCTGGGTTCCTATTTCGCGGGGTGCTTAAGCTGACATATTCTTTGTATCTGGATATGATCTGACTAGTGATATGTGAAATGTATCTCATCCAGGCGTTAATGTTCCCTTGAATGTGCCAACTCATATGTTTGTAGACTTCTAGTTAACAATATGTTTTTGTTCGATCAATAGTTTATGGTTTACAATAGAAATTAAATTGCATTATCGAATAGAATAATAGAATCTAGCACTGGTCTCGGTTGAGATTTGTTGATTTATCCAACCCTCTACTGATCTTTTTCTATCTGGAACTCAAACTAATGCTTGATTATTTTTCTCGCACCTCAGCAGCTTGATGTAGGCTATAGCTAGATTTAATGTTTTGTTTTCTTCCTTTGATAGCCGAATAACTGATTGAACAAAAAGATAGTCCGCCACAATAAAATAAAACACCATGATATCATGAAGAAAGTTTATATTGATATATTTATATTGACTATCTCTCCGAAGCAAAAATCGTGAGTCTCAATGTTTCATTTATTTGTAAACAATGCAGACGACGCGCGGAAGGATACAAAGTGCTCCGAATAGAATTTTCCAGTACCATAAAAAAACGGGATCAGTCGATCTCCTGTGCGAAAATAGAAATTACATACATTCATATTTTTTCTACGTAATTTTATATATAATTAGTATAGTTATATTAAATTGGATGCGGTTTAAAACAACTGATAAACGATGCGCCATTTCAATCAGATAACCCATACTAACTGGATAATATAATGTAAGATAATACTGATAAGAAAATCGTAAGAAAAAACTTCTTTACAACCACGAAAACTAAATTTGCTTAAGTCGAAGATTACGGTCTCGTATAAAACATGTAACGAAGGTTCTATGTATTTCGCCGTAACAAATTTATAATCGAATCGTCTTTACATTACGACATGCGCCAATATCCTTGTTTATTCATTATCTCAAATGTAGTATAGATAAAATCAGTTTCAGTGGCTGTACGGTTTGTCATTCCGTTTACGTTGCTCTTAACCAATTATGTCATATTGCGGCAATGAAAGAGAAATTGATAAACACCATATATTGGTAGTGTAATCCTGTAATGGAACCCGAATCGTGAGCCAAGTTATTCACAACAACATCAAGTTCGTCCCTTCTGTTACAAAATCCACACTTAATGTAAGAGAAGACGTTTAGTCCTGTGTCAAGATTGGTTATTATGGTACGAACCTGCACTACAAACTACGTACTTCTCCATATCACTTGTCCTTTCTATCAGAGAATGTCTACTGAGTATCTGTTTTTGGCATTATGTCAAAGTTAGTTATCATTTTACCAACCTCCACTGCAAGCTACGTGTTTACCCACTTCAATAGCCTACCCCGTCTATTCGAGAGACATGTAAAACCACATGTTTTCGTCTTGTGTCAGAGGGTGGCTATTATTTAACGAAGTTGCATTAGAAGGAAAGTGCTTGCCAACTTACTTCCCTGCCTCTAGACATACAAATTAAATTCCAGTAGGTAGTTTACAATTTAGTATAAACAAATGACACACCCTTTGTAACGCCTATACGATATTAGACAACGCATATTAAATAAAAAAAAAAAAATAAAAAAAGAAGGAAAAAGTGTTTATGTAATCAAATTTAGTAATCGTCCAGCACGCTTTTCGTAGTATTTTCGACTCCCTGAAAATTTCAATACAACTTTAAGGTCATATTGTACTTATTTAGTTTAAGTTTTAAGACTTCAAAACTAAACTAGTTTCGTCTTACAGTCTACCATACATACCGATAGCTCCGTCTGATGTGATCACCAAATGAAAATTTGAAATTTAGAGTTTATTTCATTTTTATTTCTTTAAAAGATCTGTAAGTCTCGCACGTATTTTGTTTTCTCTTTACTGCCACTTCGTCATTTCCAAGTACATCTGTTTAACGCTTCATTAGAAACCCATTGGTACTGCTTGATAACGATGGTGTATTGTTTCGAGTGGATACTAGAGGAATAACTACATGTACTTGTAGCTTGTTTCCATTTCTAGTGAATCTGCAGGAAAGCCGGATAAAGTAAATCTAAAAACAATAAAAACAATAATTATGTGAATAGTGATAACCAAACCGGCCTGAAATGACCGGATGTAAAAACTAAACTTATTACTTGAAGTTTATCTCTTTTCCCCACTTGAACATTGTAAAAGACAATGGATATAAATGTACTACTATGTAATATTTCACTTTGCTATCCATTTTTGCTGTATGACTCATACACATATCATTGTGTGATGCATACATCACATTATACCAATTTGCCAATTATCTGTTCGCTTCAAACTCTGAGATCTGACCGACTACTTAAACACCTACCAACTGAAAACAGGTATCGTACATTACACAAGTAATAAGTAGATTTATGGGTGAACTACCATGGCTCAGGTAACTGTAGGTCAAAGCATAGTTACTCCATTTCCCATGGAGTCCCATGTTAAATCAACAAATGTCCTACATCTTAGCATATAAACCATATATCAGAATGTTTGTCAGACCCACCTCTATCAAAAATTGGTCAAGAATTTAGAGAAAAATATCGTATATATATACCTATTTTGTAACTTCTATGCAATAATTGATGTATGAATAAAGCCGGCGTGGCCTAGTGGTATCGCGCTGGACTCCTGATCGGGGGTCGGTTTTCGAGTCCCACTCTGGTCATGCCGGTGTTCTGTCTTTCGGATGAAAACCGAGACCCCTCACTGCTTCGGGTGGATCACAGCAAAAACCGAAACCCCTCAATGCTTCGGGCGGATCCGTTGCAAAGATCAAAATTTGCATGCCCCGCATCAGTCAGATGTCGTCAGCATATAGTACGTGAAATATTCGTGGTGTGACGTTAAACAAAAATCAATTAATTGATATATGACTAAAACAGATAGCGGGACTGCGGGGCAAAGAACAGAGTATATGGCCAAAATAAAGAATCTCATTATCCTCTCCCTTACACACATACATCGACCTCTTAGTCTTAGTCTTACTGCACTGGTCGACAATAAGTTCATGTTAAATACTTGCACTTTGTATGATTTATCCAACATTGACGCTTGGATATCTTAACTCATCTAAGTATGGTGAATCACAGCACACGGCCACACTCTACAGTTGCTGTACCTTTACGAGACATGTTAGATTGTTCTTCACGTCGTTCGCCCAGTACTGGAGTGATAGAACCATTTTCTAAGGTGTAACCGGATGTAATAAATCTCGTAAAGCGTTGGATGTCGCATGACGAGATGTACCGACCCTATTTTTATTTTTATTTATATATTTATTTGTTATTATAATCATCATTATTATTATTTTGATTGATTGACTTATTCAGTCTTTTCCATTGCCATGTGTAAGTTTTTGTACTACCAAGTGGCTGTTGCTAGTGGTGGATCATAATTGCTGAGAACGACAAATCAAGCATCTACACAATATGCAATGCATCTATACAATAATATACGATACAGCCATACAATATACGGTACCCAAATATAATATACAGTGCGTGGATGCGATATGCGATACTTTGAGACAAATTGAGATACGTCCATAACAATTGCGATGTAGTTTGCAATATATTCCCATATATAGTATATCCATATTCGCAATTCAAGGGCATCAAGTAAGTGATCAAGTTTTGGAAAAAATAAAAAATGTAAATATTGCGCGAATCTGTTATTTTCCTCTATCAAATATATCAATATATTATTTCCTACCACGTGGTCTGATTTTTATGATAGCTGTATTTATCTTCAGCTTCTTTTTTATTAAATGTACATACATTTCATAGAGGTGGAGTTTTCCTTCCTAATGGTTTGCTTGCATCCGTTTCCCTCCGCATGTACTCTATCACAGATGATATATGATGTATGAAGTATCTTAGTAGAACACCGTTTTCAGATGATGTGTTTTTCAGCCAGGTGCCACTTGCAGTCTCTCCTCACGAAGGCTACTTTTAGATATGTTTTTTCTACTATCAGTCACATTCCAACCCCATTTTCGTGAATGCTTCGATTGAGAATGTGATTTTCTACTCCACCCCCACCCAATTCGTATTGCACGCTATACTTAGATAATGATCAGGGGCGTATATTACGATTTGATTTTGTGTAGGCTAAAAATGAAGCCCCAGGCTGCATACGAAGCGCGAAGAGCCTAGGGGGAGGGGGTTGTGCGGGAGGGGGACACCCCCGGGAAATTAAAAAAAAAAAAAAAGCAACAAAATGCTGCATTGTTTTTAGTATACTTGAGTATTTGACATAATAATATTTCAATACGATTTGACAAATATCATGATAGTGATAAATGACTAAAAACAAGATATAGTAAATCATAAGACTCTTTTATAGGCTGCTGTGAAAGATACATCAGTTACACTCGAGGGGTCTCAAAATCAAGTAAAACCCGAGGCTTGCCGAGGGTTTTGCATGATTTTGAGACCCCTCGGATGAACTGATGCATCTTTCATAGCAGCCTATAAAAGAGTATTTTTGTCTCATATTTTTTGCCCAATATCGAATTTCCAAAACATTGAAAAATATTTAACTTTATGGAATCAGGAAAATTTTGTCATATTCGTGTTCAGCGTCCTCGAAAATGATTTATTCTAAATGAATAAACCATGATCGTTATTCTCTTTGTCTTAAAATGTAAAACAACGTAGAAAAAGTGGTTTGAGCGCTGTGCCCACTGACCGAGAGGTTTCGGGTTCGAGCCTCGCCGTAGTCATACCGGTATCTGTCCTTCGGATAAGTCAGTAAAAACCGATACCACGTATTGCGATAGGCGATAGATCTCTCACTGCTTCGGATGGGTCCGTCGCGTTGCAAAGGTCCAAATTTGTGTAACCTGCATCAGTCAGATGCCGTCACTATAAACGTGCAATATTCGTGGTGTGACGCAAAACAATAAAAACAAACGAACAAAATTTTATTGCAGAATGTCGGGCCTTTTTGTTGCCCCGTCATCGTTTGGTTTTCGCCCATTACCTCAGTTGAAGCTTGACGCATCTGGTAGGTATCATGGTCGGGTTCATATTAAGTTTGAATATGGGGATGGTTATTTTTGGACCTAGTATCCTTTGACACCCGCCTCCGGCAGGCAGCCGTATTGCCACAACATATCTACTTTATTAACAAATGTTAAAAGATATCCAGTATGTTTAAATAAGACCAGATGTTGTAAGGAAGAATATTGGTAAAGGGTAATAGAGCTTTTATCATGTGATAAATACATTAATTTACCATTTCTCTCTTTGTGCTTAAAGAGGTCTGATATCGACTTCGTTTTTTAATTTGTACAAAATCTTATCGAATCGGAAATGAAATAACCCGTATAAAAAGAAAACCGATTGCGTATTATATGATCCGTAATCTCTCTCCCCTTCTTTTTGAATCTCTATTCATTTACTTTTCTACCTCTCAATTCCTCGTAACGTTCGTAAAATAAGAACAAGCTAATGAACAAAAATGCAAAAAAAAAAAAAAAAGAAAAGAAAAGAAGAATAAAAATCTGCAAAATTTTGTGCAGGCTCGAGCCTTTTAGCCTATATGTAATATACGCCACTGATGATATATGATCTATCGTCACCTCCAACCCTCCTGGGGGTAAATACGTGGTTAATGTGATTTTCTACTCTTATTTCAATCCCCTTCCTCATTAAAGTTTATTTAGATACTGAAATTCTCTACTATCACCTCATGTCTTGGATAATGTGAGTTTCTTCTGTCATATATTATCACCTCCTGTCTTAAATAATGTGAGTTCCTTCTGTCATCTACTATCACCTCCGGTCTTGGATAATGTGAGTTTCTTCTGTCATCTACTATCACCTCCTGTCTTGCATAATGTGAGTTTCTTCTTTCATATTCTATCACCTACTGTCTTCGATAATGTGAGTGTAAAGTACAGATAAGACTTCTATCTTTATCATAGCACTTAATCACGATGTAAATTGACTCTGACAGCTTAGAGCCATAACGCTCCCAATTACCAGATTGTATGTTTATCTAAACTTTCCCACTTCCTACACCTGTTCATTGTTTTATGTGTAGGTCATGCCATAGAAATTGGAGAACAAGTATATAGCTAGAACTGAATAGACGTGCTTCTCCCTTCATGAAATAAAATACCAAACATTACAGTGAGTTCCTTCTGTCATCTACTATCACCTCTTGTCTTGGATAATGTGATTTTCTTCAGTCATCTGCTATTACTGCCTGTCTTGGATAATTTGAGTTTCTTCTGTCATCTTCTATCACCTCCTCTCTTGGATAATGTGAGTTTCTTCTGCCATCTTCTATCACTTCCTGTCTTGGATAATGTGAGTTTCTTCTGTCATCTCTATCACCTACTCTCTTGGATAATGTGAGTTTCTTCTGTCATCTACTATCACCTCCTGTCTTGGATAATGTGAGTTTCCTCTGTCATCTACTATCACCTACTGTTTTGGATAATGTGAGTTTCTTCTGTCATCTTCTATCACCTCCTGTCTTGGATAATGTGAGTTTCTTCTGTCATCTTCTATCACCTCCTGTCTTGGATAATGCGAGTTTCTTCTGTCATCTACTATCACCTACTGTCTTGGATAATGTGAGTTTCTTCTGTCATCTACTATCACCTCCTGTCTTGGATAATGTGAGTTTCCTCTGTCATCTACATCCCTCTCCCACATTTTACCGTGAACGATATTTTTTGATGATGTAAATTTTTGTAACTGTAACCACCATTCCCTCCACGTGAACATTAATCGCGACCTTAAGATCATTTAGTTTCTGTAGTATTTACAGTGTTTCTAGGGGGTTTAAGAGAAACCTGAAAGATATCATACTTCTGGATTACCTACATATTTTATTATCCATAAAGTGTTTCTGGAAGACGATTTGAAATTGGGGGCACCCTGTGAGTCATGCTGGCACCACTTGTCGATCAGTAGAGGGCCAGTAGTACTTCATGTATACCCAATTTCATGAAATTACTTGGAGGGATTCGAAATGTTATAAGAATAGAGACAGCCGGTTGGACGAACGGCGGACAACTTGTAACAAAAAAAAAGCTCACATCAGTTTACGCAAGCTTTATAACAGGGTACAATGCTGATTGGCCTTACCAATTAGAAATGACATATCTATTTAATGTTATCAGTCATTTAATTCATTGTTACGATTAATTTCTCTGATTGGTGGATTCAAATCGTTGATCAACTGAGTAAAACGTAATTTAGTAAACGTGGTCCTAATAGTGCCTGTTCTATTTGTTGGCTAACAAAAATAATTCGTGGAAAATGTACATTTGATCTTGATAACTTATTTCAATTAGGGGCCAAAATTGTACACGATGTTTATTAATAATAGCGAGATCCGAATGACTTCATGTATAACAGCGGTGGCTGAATGAGATGTTGATCTAACCATTCAACAACAGCTTCATCCATATTATCTGTAAGACTCGTCGTATTACTGATATATACACGTGTTGAACTTGCTACACATATCTACCACTACATTAACTTATTATTTTGCGATTCTTCCTTCTTTTGTTTTTGTTTGTTTGTGTTTTTTTCCATTACTAAATATTGCGTTATTGTTTGGATAGACCAAAAAATATCGTGTGAATTTTTTTTTTCTTATTTATTGTTCTCGTGAAATCTTGCATAATTCAATTACATTTTTTGGGGGTTTTTTTGTTTTTTTTTTTTTCTTATGACTTGCCAGTTTAAACATCAAGTGCAAGCATGAATACGTTTACCGTATTTGGACAAATCAAGAGTAAACTTGTATGGACAGTTTTGTGCACGAGGACAGAAATAGAGGACATATATGTGAGTATACCAGCAGAATTATTTGTTTGACAAGGAAATCAGCATATTTCTAGTCGTAAAATTCTAATACTTTGGTATGTTATTCCACGATTTCATATCGTGGAACAAGGTCGCAAGTGGATTATTCAGGATTTCACGGAATTTCTAAAGAATTTATGATTAGTGACAAGAATGTGAGATTGACATGGTTTTTAATTATTTTAACGGAAGTGATGACGTAGTGAGAGGAAATACAGAAGTTCTATTCTAAACGGGAATCGTGTTCGCTCTGCACTTGAGAGTTGTAGCCCTAACCTGAGAACGTCAGAGTAGCAACGATTCGGGGTAGGGGTACATTATTGTAGTAACTATCTTTGTTGTTTATACATGGCAATTCACTAAGATAGGAGGCAAATATGGTACGAAAATGACGCTATTAACACGAGTGAATGAGTATAAATCTCTGTTATTTTTATCCAACTTGTGAAAGAGACATAAAACATTTTCATCGGGTATGTTGCAATGGGACACAGAAAATCAAATATATGTTTCATTTTCATCATTTCAGATGGATGAATGTCATACTGCAGGACAGCTCACCACCTCAGTAATTATTGATTCTCTTGACTCAAGGTGTATGGTCCTGATATTTTTGTGAATAATTCATTGTAGGTCTATCAAATGTATTTTACTTCAATAATCCCATTCGCTAGGATAGCCTTCATGGAAATATGCAAACGATGATAAGAATAACATTGTAAATTATAAATGAATGTATTACATATGTTTTGTAATATTATAAAGAAATATCTCTCTCTCTCTCTCTCACACACCGTTGCCAATTTCAGTATATGATAAAATGAGCGAAGAAACACCACCAATAAATCAACAAACGCATAAAGAAGCAAATAAATCTCGATAATTTTAATGAGCAAAAGAAAAATTATTATACACGATAATTATGACATGAAATGTGTAAGAAAAAAGAGGAGTTACCGGCTCAGTTATGTGGCAGAAGTCACCATGGAGCTATACAGTACAAAAAGTAAATCAAGATTAAAATTAATTTACTACTGTCAACAATTAATTCAATAATGAAGATAAGATTGTTTACAAACTACTCAAAAGTAGTGTTGAAAAAGGAACACAATAAGTTACTTTTCAACACAGTAAATTAGATAAACAGAGGTAGCCAAACGAGTAACTACACAAATCTAATTCAAATGGAAACCTTACCAGCTTACGTTACCAATGTAGTGATCTTACATGCTAGAAAAGGGAAATTTTACAAGATAGTGTCGGTCAAGATTTATGTAAAAAGTAAGCTATGGTTTAATGACAGGTGCTGTTTTTTTATAGTAAGAGCTGTTTTACCGTTTATTGGTTGGTTTATTTTGGCTTTACGTCGCTTTCAACAATATTTCAGTTATATCGCGACAAGGAAGCAGGAGGTTACTAACCTCTTAAACATACTGGGGCAACCCGGGAATCGAACGCGGATCGTCGGCGCCGCAAGCCAAGCGCTTAACCACTACACCAGGCCTGCCCACGGTTATTGGAAAATCTAAGTCGTTTGTATTAGTACACCTAAATAGGTTGAATATTGAGGATGACTTGATGCTTTACCGTCGTTATACATTTGAACATATCCAGGTTGAGCAATCAGATGTGACGGAATATATTAGTCCAAGAAAGCCCTTATTCTGTGAAGTAGATCAGTGGTAAATCTGTAAAGCCGTTACCCTTGCTTGACATAAAAATGTGTTTTATCAAGAATGCAAAGGGAAGCAGAATGTGTTTTTTTTTTTGGACGAAGATGTGATAATACACTGAATGTTTCCTCCATTAATCCGCGTCATCTCTATTGACAAAATGATACTTCATCTAGTGAAGCAGCTCAAAATTCAACTCAGGGTTAAGTAACAGTACGGCATACTACTAAAACTACATTAATTTGGACACTTACTATGAAAGATTCTCTTGACATGATATTAGCCGCTGATTTTCCAAACCACAGTAGTGTTAATATTGCAAATAACATACATTTTTGAACTTTTTTTCCCTCTGACTGTTAGCCAGAAGTAATAATAAGAATAAACAAATAAGAATAAATAAAAGAACACAAACTTTCTGTACTGCATATTTCGGGCCTCACGACTTTTATCAAGCAATAGAAGAAATGACAAATATAAAGCTATGTAAAAATTCATGTCTTTGTTTCAATAATACATAAGCTTAGATACACTTATATAAATTATGAAGTCATAACGTCATTATTGCGTGCGTAAGTATGGTGTTAAAACTGACTGATGTTAATGTTTAAATACATGTCAGAATATCGTATCTAAACCTATACCGCGTAGAAATTACATTTTCTAGATTAATAAAAACATTATATATAGTATATTGACATATTATATAAAATGGTAGATATACAGATAGAAAAGGAAATGTACTAAAATATCTCTATTACAATATTAACATTTTACTCCAAGCCTCCTCCAAACTACGTACATTGCATATCCCGACGGTATTTTACTTTCGACGCCATTGTAAATTACCACCTAAGCATGCAGCCTCCACAGTCCGATAACAATCCAAGAACATAGCTATGCCTGAATGTTTTTACATAATTATTCCTACTGGTATAGATCTGTCATGTGGAATACCAGCAGAAGTTAAAACAGTGAAATACTCTTTCTATACACCCTCATTTGGAAGACTTAAAAATCCATAAAAGATCCAAAAATTGAGAAATTGAGAAATTCTCTCACAATAATATTCCGTGCCATAATGATGATCAAAATAGTCCATCATAAGTCATCATTATCAATAAACTGAAAAACTTGACACTTTTCTGATTTGAAATTACTTTCCAAAAAAAAAAAAAAAATAAATAAATAAATAAATAAATAAAAATGCAAAAACGTGGGAAATTTGATTTCTGAACAGAACCAAAAATATCGGCTTCACATTCCTTTAGATCATTCCTATGCATGCAGTTTGCACCCGGTCTGAAAAAGAAGTTTGTCAAAAGAGGATACCTTGTATGATTGAGACCAAAAAAAAAAAAAATAAAAAAAATAAATAAAAAATAAAACTAAAATAAAAAAAAAAAAACAAAAAAAAACAAAACAAAACAAAACAAAACAAAACAATAACACTTGTAGGCGAGTCCTTTATTCCTTTCAGCGGTTCTTGAGAAGAAGTCAAACATGTGAAAAGTTTATGAAGTTCAGATGACAGACGGACGGATGGACTTGAACCTGTGGCGCAGGTGAGCTATAAACATCTTCCCTTTCGCTTAGAGTGAAAATGGATATTACACATAGTTTAATGTGCACTGATCTGGAAGTGCAATCTGGTCCTTGGGTTTTATATTAATAGTTATTTATTTATATACATGTGTTTGTCTCTGTATATTCGTATTAACTGGGAAAATGAACACGTAATCAAGTTTACATCTCAAAGTGATTATAACCAATTCAGTTTATCATCCTTTATCAATACCACAAGGAAAAAGACATTTTCAAATGTACCTTCTATTTGGTTTATATATATATCATATAATTCGTTGCAACATAGGAAAATGATTCTTTTAAGGATTGTACGCTCACTTTTTTATTTTTTTTTAAATTTAAATAAATGATATTGATAAGTTAGCATTTGACTACTGATCTTAATTATGCATAAACTCGGAAATTGTTTCTCCAGTTGTTTTACCAGACATCTTTAACTATTAGTTCGAAATTCATAACTACTCATTGAAACATGATTGATATATCTCATTGAAAGGAGATGCTCAATACACGATGCATGTGTTTGGTAATCTCATACATATCTAATCAATAAAGTGAGTAGAACATTGGATGTAAATAATAAAAAGTTATGTGTAACAAAGAAATGCATTACAATGCGGTACGACAGGGATAGATAAGACATAACAACAAGCAATAATAACATAACAACAAGCAATAATAACATAACAACAAGCAAGAATAACATAACACGCAACAATAACACAATATCATCTTGTCGCACCACCTGTATAATAATACTTTTCTTTCTAACACATACACACATTAATTACCTAAGCCCAAAGCAATATTATATTTGCCTTAATAATAACATCAATCTGGCAAGAAGAGTTCAGCAACTAAGGTCCTGTTGGGAATGAACACTAACACTCATTGTCTTTATTATGGTACACTGGGATATTTCTATAATATGCTCTCCAATGATTTAAGAGACTTCATACTGCAACCTGAATTCAATAACGCTCTCCCCAGACAGGCTACCGTAGCTCGTGATTCGGGTTTGTTTCTTTTCAGCCATTTCCTCAACATTTGTCTCACCACATGTATAATACTATATCTATTATCTAAGCGAAGCCGAAGGATTTCATCTAGATGAAGGCCGAGTTCCAATCCAAGTTCAATGTAGGTCAACGAAACATAGTCAGAAATGGCATCTATTATTTCCTCGTTGATTTGAAGTATTTGTAATCTAGGGTCAAGCTGATTCGCTATCCAAAGAATCGAAATGTTAATATGTTGTAATCAAATAATTGAATGCATTGCTTAAACTTATATTAAAATAAACTGACACGATCTAGGACAAGTGTCAGTCATAAATTTGTAACGCGATATTTATACGATAAACAGCTCAGTTGGTGAATTTGAATAAGATGCAATACAAATATCTTGTTTTACTTGATTGTTTTCTTTCAATGTCGGAAAACTAATTTAATGGTAAATGTCTAATTCCGTACCTTAATAAATTATTGCGAATTAAATGTTTATAGAACTGTAAAGTCAAAATGTAACTCACGTATTCGTGGATCTTTTTTATCTCGAAGTGCCTGCACAAAATCAAAAGTATAGTTGAGGATTGGGGGAATTTCTTTAAATGTTCATATTTCTATAATCGTGGATAAAGAATAAATCACGTACAATGCAAACCTTTAAATACTGCGATTAAGAAAGACAAATCGAAAATGACATTTTATTAGATGTCGAGCTACCGATACTGAGTGTAAACTATAATTATTGCCACATATTTTGTAGGTGATATATTGTCCATTAACCAATTTACCACACCAATCTTTTTGACTACTGTTATCATTTGGCCGTCCTAAGTCGATACTGCAGTTACACGTTCATCAAAAGTTTCTGATGGTCTTACGGTTTTCCTTAAATTTACATTATCAGTGCATATCCGTTTTGACTGCTGTATGTCATATAGATGGGCCACATGCTTTTGTCATTTGTTTGAAAGACATACTTGAGCACTGGAATTTTTATCTTTTCTATTGCAACACCGACTAAACTATATTGACATTTACCTGGCAAAGTAAATGAGAATCCACTGGACTGTCGTCAAACAATGTTTGCAATTGACCAATGATAGGTGGTGAATCTTGTTTATTCTTCCATGTGTCTAAAAGCATTATGCAATGCACTGTTGGTCCTTCGTCTTTAAAGGTGTACTGAATACGTCTTAAGTCAGTCTCACTGAGATCTAGATGGACTCTAAGCAGTGTCAACAGCTCTGGATTTATGACCTTAGCAATACACATCACAGTGACGTCATCAAGTGGCTGTCTTTTCTCCTGCTCGGTCAGACCTTTGAAGATATCAATATTCTATATCATGTAATTTAGTAATTCATTGTGGTCAGTTCTATTGTAATTATTTTTATCAACACTGACATAAGTTGCACTTAGATAAACCTTGTGTACAAGTTGAATATAAACCAAAATCACAATAAAGAGGTTGTATACCAATAAGATAAGCGTGAGGAAATCTCAGTATTTTTCTTCATTTTGGCTGTTCCTGTACTTGAACACCTTTATATGAAAATGTAAATTGTCCGATGGCTAATAGAAACCGCATTTTGACTCAATGCACCAACAGGTCGTCTTCAAAGAATGTTCCAGACTTTTAAGATATCCATATGTGCTTCTCTCCTTTTTCTATCTACTATAAACATTTAGCTACAGAGGTAATTGATACATTGTTATTATGGCAGTAAAGCACATATGATCAACTGTTTCTTTTTTCTCTAACCACTGTGAGCTCCTTTCTTTTGCTGTCTATTTACCAGCGCAATTTGTCGAAATTACTTTTGCAGATTTAATTTCATGATGTTTATTTTTTTTCAACGAGGCCTTGGCTAAAAATATTCGAAATTGTAGGAAAAGACATATCATCTGTTATTACACATTACTGTGAAAACTAATTTCTGTTATATAATTATAGGGCCATTGCTTTGATTATATATAGAAACCATTAGCATTCTTCAGTATTGTTCAAAAACACGCTATTTCAGTTGAATGCATGAGGTTTTATCTGACACATAACAGGTGAAGCTATGTTGTTAAATAATATTTATTTTTAACAGTTTGAATGTGTGGGACTGACGGAATCTAGAAATCAATAGACTTCAGTCCTATTTTGGCGCATTTAACAGTATACAGTTGGGTGCAGTCCTAACCTTACATAAAGTGCACTTCATGTTAACTTTATGGCTGCTTTTCAAGTTTGCTTGACGACAACAGAGTAAACTTGGGATCATGTTTAGTAGTAAGTTTAGTACTAAACTTGATTCAAAGTTTACTCCAAGTGCACCTCAAGTTTAGTTTACTTTCTATATACATGTACATTTACTTTATTTTTCTATTAAAACAATTTTTATATTAAATATGCAATTGTACATAATTAGACAATTACTTTTATCGTGTTATACGAAACTGGATAATTGTAATAAACAAACGTGAAAAGTAAACTTGGTGTCACGTGATAGTAAACTTGAAGACGGAATCAATTTAAAATAAACTTGATATCAAGTGCACTTGACTAAACTTAATGACTGGTTTTCGGGACGAAAAACTAAACTTGAAGTGCACTTTTCAAGTGCACTTGAATGGAAGGTTAGGACTGCACCCAACTGTACTTGATAAGCATGTCGGATTGGATAATACTTACACAGCTTTGACGTCAAAACCCAATGGATGATCATTATTCAAACTTTGGAGTTTTGAGCTTAAGTTCTGAATGAAATTTAACCTATTGATTGGTACAGAATTATCTAGTATATTGTTTAATAATAAACTACCTTGACAAGTTGACTGGCATTCCCTTCCTCTGACCTCATTCTGAAAATATATATGTATATATAAATTTATATTGTAACAGTATGGTCTTATTAAGACCAATAAATTTATATTTTAAGGCCTTTCTTAAGATTTTTTTTTTCAGACAGAAAATATTATCAAAAAGTTATTATTAGATTATGTGACTTATTTTACAATGAAAGATATTGTCTCCAAGGAAGTAGAACTGTCCAGATTTATTATAATGTGCATCTGCTATCCAAACTGGATGTATGTTATATATCATAATATGTTCCTACCTCTCTTGTGCCAAATCCCTGTGATAAAGAGAAAGCATTGTATTCTATCTCATAGAAATCAGACTCCTTCTTTTCACTTGTTTGATTGTAAATCGCAATTATGCGATTTAAATACTCGGTTACGAACTGCCGGATCACTCTACACAAATCCATGTCAACATTTGTGGTAGAAGATTTGTGTGCTATAGAGATTTCTATCTGTTTTCCTTTCTTGCGAAACATGATGAAGTGTGTTCTACCGCTCACCAGTATTACAAAGTCATGGTACAAATGTGGTTTTACAACAGGCCATAGCGACAAAGCACAACAGATCAATCTGTGAAAGATTGCAGGAGGCAAAACATCTTTGAAGACGTATGAGAGCGTGATCAAATTATCACTTGATAGAGCATTTCTGACTTGAGACGGTATTTCAGATAGTACTTCAGGAGGATTGGTGGCAACCATACAAGGGACATAGTAGTGATTACTCTTGATGCCATGCCCCATTCTGTCGTACGCTTGTGGGAGACATATCAAGTCGAGCTTTTCCATCACTGCCAGGAGATGTTCTTTATGGTTAAAGAATTGACTTTTGTTTGTTTTCTCCCATATCTGGATGATTTTGGAAATCTTTAATTTCCCGGATTTTCTCATTTTATCCCAACTCCAGTTTCTCCAGAACTGAAAGCCAAATGGTTTACAAGTAATGATGCATTTTATGGCGTCAACCAGACACTGTGGATCAAGAATCACGTTTTCGTTCAGTCTGGCATCCTTGTAGTAAATAATGTACCCCAGATCATGAAGAAAGGTGAGAAACAACTCCAATTCCTCTGGTGTGACTTCTTTACAAACCGGAAATCTTTTTATTTCATCCAAGGAAATAACAAGGTTCCCAGCGATTTTCCGCTCTACAAACTGCTTTTGTAAAGAAGCCCATGATAACGGAATTTTCTCGCCAAAATCTGGATACTGCATTCCAAACTCAACTATCGCGTTTCGGATTCCATTAGTTGTATCATCATTCATTTCCAATGCATTGACAAAAAATTCATCCCGGACAATCATCATCCCCGACTGAATAAGTGGTCTAAAATGACTGCAAATTTCCTCTTTCATTTTTGTAAGATTCTGTAGAACAATACATAATATGTGAATTTAATGACACTTACGAACCGAACATAGAAATGATAGAGGTGGGTGAAATATTAAGTCGGCGTGTACCTATTATTTGTGTTAGATATACCAAGATAATATTTATTAGTAGGACCCGTTTTCGGTTATTTTAAATGGTGTTATAGAGGTTTTTAGATATTCTCTAAGACGATTTTAATTCCAAAAGATTAAAGTGGATTTGATTTCGAATACATTATTTTGCCTACATTGGGGTGCAGTCCTAATATACAATTATGTTAACATCGCGTTTGCTTTTCTCGTGCGATCAGCACTGCTAAGCACTCGAGTTTCCTTTAAGGCAGATTTCCACGTGAACTTGATTTCTAGACCTCTTGACTGCCGCATGAACGTGTTTGACAGTCAAGTTCGCTTGCGTACAACTTAGAACTTATATTAACATGTTTATAAATTGTATATCTAAGTATATAAACATTAATGTGTAAGTAAAATATTTAAAGTTAATCAAACCCCTTACAAGATAAGCGATGCATTTTTAAAATACTGAACGCAATTATGGAACATTGACTATAATAAAATTAATTCTTATTTTCGGAAAATAATAATAATAATAATAATAATAATAATAATAATAATAATAATAATAATAATAATGATAATTATGATATTCAAATTACAAAAACACCCCACTAAATTGAATAATAATAATAATAAATACATAAAAAAGAAGAAAATACACAAATTGATTAATTATAAGTAAATAAACAAATAAGAAATAAATACATAAATAAACGATTTGAAAATAAATAAATAAAATTAGAAAGTAATCATGTCATTTTCTTTATAGTATCAAGAAAACTGACGAATTTTTTTTTATAAATACTTCAATGCCTGTCTACGCGGTAATTTCCTTTGTTCTGTTACATATGAAACGTTTAATGCGGGGTGTTATTTTAACATTGCATTTATTACACGTATATATGATCAGATTCACGGTAATTTAACTAGATCCATTTTACTTCCTCCATCCATATCCCTCTATAGAGAATTACAAATGTAGGCATGTGAACGTGCGAATGGACCGAGCCCACGCGGGAATGAATCGCGTCAACGCAAATTTCCTCCCGCGTTAACGCCAGGAGCGCAAGCGCATTCGGTCGGCACGTGTGCTAAAGCAGTCCTCGTAACCGCTTTTGTCGTTAACGTGTAATTTATGTTAGGACTGCACCCATCTGTACATAATACTGATCTGCAGATATAGTTAGATTATTTTTCAGCCTGTTTTCTTTCTTACGAATACCGTTTAGTATAATACTATACTTCAGGAGAAATGCAGATTGATGTGGCAGATCTGCGGGATTAATAACTTAGTAACAATTTGTATTTTTTTTTTAATTAGTCTTCTCACGCGAGTATGGAAGGGACATGTGAAAATAAATATCTCGTGTGCACGACTTTGTAATTCATGCACATGAGATATTTCTGTCATTTGCGTGACATAAAAAGCTTTGCGCACCAGATAGTTATGTCATTCGCAAAAAAAAAAAAAAAAATCGTTTGCACACAATGCAATACGTCGTGCGTACGAGATAGTTGTGTCATATGCGATTACGACATAATAAGGTATGCACGTGGGATAGATAAGACTTAGACAATAATCAAAATATTTCAGACACGAAATAAAAATGGTTGCGGGATGTCGCGGTGAGATGATGTACTTTTAATTGGGCTTGAGATACACCCCCCCCCTTCCCACACACACACAGATATATATATATATATATATATATATATATATATATATATATATATATATATATATATATATATATGTTGAACTGAACTTGACATTTGTTTAAAACGTAAAGCGTCTTAAAAAGATACTGCAGAGACTCCATCTTGGACCTAACGCATAAAATGGTCACCAAGCATATCGTTGCTATTGGCCAAATAATGTGCGCACGATTTACTATGTAGTGCGAACAACAAAACTATCGTGTGCGCATGAAATGTTGTATTAGCAACATAATTATGTCTTGGACACGGCGTAAAAGTCTTGGAAACGAGATAATTGTTTTCCAAATGACCCTTCATACTTTGGTAACAAAAAAAAGAAAAATAAAAAAAAAAGTATCTGAAATTCTATTACTTTAATGTCAAGCAGGGGTATTCTAGAGATTGTGATAGCAATACATTGGTGATTGTGAATGGAGATATTTATGGTTACATATGATTAAATGAACTCTTAAGTAGCTCATATCTCATCTGTATTCGATCTGTTTTCATCTCTTATAACTATAACACAGGATATATATTACACGTATTGATGTATGCATTACCTGTACTTCATCGCAATGGGTGCCGATAAGAAGAATTTTTGGGAATCCTGGCTTAACAGATGGGACATAAGTTCTGATTGATCCGACCCAAAATTCCATGAAATCTGTATATAGATAGTAATTACTTTTAAATATTATACTCTTGAGGGTATGAAATGTATTGGATATCAGCGTTATGTTTTATGCTGTTTCATTTATTTCCTTCAGTCTGAAAATTAAATTGCATTAACTCAGTCTAGTCTGAAATGATCCTGCCAAAATTATGCTGAAAACATAATAATTGATTGATTGATTGATTGATCATTGATTTACTTCACTCCAAATTTTTTCAAGTATATGGTGACGGCATCTGCCTGATGCATTGCATACAAATTTAGAACTTTGCAACAGACCCACCCGAAGCAGTGAAGGATCTTTTACGTGTCACGCCTACCGTGAATCCAGACCTCGTCCGAAAGACAGAAGACCGGTGTGTCTAGGGCGGGAGTCGAACTTTGCCTCTCTTGGTCAGGAGCCGAGCACTTTATCCACTAAGCCACTACGGCTTTGAAAGCAATATAATGTTCTCCTCTTACATGTAGGAAGTGGGGAACATAAAGTGTACATTTTACCTATGACAAGACGACAGGAACTATCAATGTTATCACCACCAACTTCACCATTCAGGCCCATCGCCATATTGAAAACCAAGAAATAAAGTGATCTGGAAGACAGGTGGGCTTGATGGGTAGTATAGTAGATACGTTGTCCAGCAAAATCCCACAAATGAATCTGTATGATATTATCTATTCCAAGAATAATTTCTGTGTGCTCATCTACAATATATTAAAAACATGTTCAGTGTTTATGTTCCACTTCTATACCATGCTTCACATTGTCTACATTAACACGACATATATATTATCGCTGGCTCGGAAGTAGAATACTCGGAATGCAGATTCATGCAAAAGAAAAGAATTCCTTACTACCAAATTTCACTTCGTTTCAAAAAGAAACAAAATGTACGAAGATACTATGCTGTATTTACTCTTAGCAAATAAGGAAGTAGTGATAGCTGGAGTTGTTTCACCCTTTAAATGCATAATACTCAACGATGACGCATGAAAGAATCAGCCTCACGCATTATATGCGGTTTTTTTAATCAATCAAATGTATTGGAAGCAACAACGCCATACGTTAAATGATACGTTCCACATGCCATAATAGAATACCTCGCTATCTGCAATATCTATCTACGACGAGACATATTATCTAAAACATGAAAAATAGGCTTCCCTTCCTTTGCATATTTATTTTTAAGTAGTGTCAGCGCGTCCATTTGAAAATAGACCTTTTGACCTATTGATATTTATTTTTGGCCTACATTTGATGCTTTCAACCTAGGCATTTTCTAGTGGCGTAAGCAGTGGTTCAGCAGTCCATTGACCCAATGATAATCTCATGGTGTTTTAACGGTTCTGTTTTACAGAAACGAAACCTCATGAGACATTAGAATGCCAACAAAAAGAGTCATGGGTTTGTAACTTAGGACCAATCTAAAAGAGACATAGAGATACGAGAGACCGCGTCTGCACGGTCGGAGAACATTGCAGTAGGCGTCAGTGATTTTCAGAGTTCTTCACTGTCGCAAGTGTTTTAGTGTAGACTTCAGATTTTTGCATATCTTTTCAGTGTCGTCAGTGTTTTTGTAGGGTAGACGTCAGTGTTTTCATAGTTTAGCAAAATTTGTCTGAGGAAAACGGGATGTACATGGGGTTTTCGGCCCAGAGGTGTATTAAGAAGGTTTATATTTAAAATGACGATACGCAGGCTTGAAGTATTCAGGCTGATAAATCGACCACTGCAAGATTTTTCATATTTAATGATATACTCTAATTTTACTGGAGATGTGGTGGTGGAAGTGTTTTCATTAATGTTATTGCACTCGCTTATTTATTCAGTTTATTAGTCTATTCTAAATGGTGGCATCGCACCTCAATATACGGAGAAACAACGGTGCAACTCTAACTTGGGTTCTTTCATTCATTAGCCAAAACACATTATCGACTGATTCTCGACGGCACAAATCTGAAATAAAACTAGCATCAAACGCAAAAAGGCATCCATACATAGATAAGAAAATATTAGAACATGTATACGTACATCAATTTTGGTGATGCTATGAATTATCATTTTGGGCGCTTCAACACACACACACACACGCGCAGACACTCTTTCTGCAGCATATAATGTCATACTCTGACCAGTCCTTCTGCGTAACAGCCTCAAATACGTGTGTTTTATCTTAAGTCGCTGTTGTGCATAGGGAGGGTCAACATCTATAAGCGGACAAACTTTTTTCTGTTATTTTGTTGTTAGCAGCAGTTAAAGTTGGTATTCCTCTTACTGTCATTACATATCAAAAACGTCCAAGTCCGTCCTTTACCCTCCCAATATTTTATAAAAGTTTTATACTTGAAAGAATTAAATATAATAAATGCTGTGAAATTACATCAATATGCTTGATTGAATTTGTATTTCTCAAAAGATATTTCCACATGAACATTTTCGTTCTGACGGATGACGCTTATTGATAACTCTATACCATTTGAAAGCATTTGATAAACTATAATTGGTACTTGCTTTTTTTTTTAAATAAAAGAGCTATCGCACAGATAACTATTAATGTGAAAGATCATAGGTAATGTCAGTCTAACTCTGTGGACGTTCTGGTGGCGTAGCATGTAGGAATATCTGACACAGGGTGTTTTCTACACGAAGTTATTTCATCAACAGAAGATCATTTTCCTAACAGTATTACACTTACATGCCATTAGCTCTTATAAAAGATCCAACCTTTATCCATAATGATATCAGTGTTTTGTCTCCCAACAGAAAATTGATTCACTTGAAAACTTCTCTTAACCACGTCAAATTAGAGATCCCTTGGACCACTTACGTTGGCAATGCTATGGTAACAAGTATTTCTGAAATAATTCTTAACGTTGCATAAAGGTATTCTGTTCGGTAAATAGATTTTTTCTCTGTTTAAATACTTCGATATATAATAATACATATAGATGTGTGTTACCTTGAATATGCCACTCTTTGGTATCTTGATTGTACTGACAATTTCCAATGCTTATGTCGATTCCGTCGGTACTTTGTGTGTTCGTTCTGTCTTTACCCAATAATGCCTTTACAAGTGTTGTCTTTCCAACACCATAGTGTCCGACAAACATACAACGGATGATGTTTGATGACAACCTTCCCCTACGCAAAGCTTGGTAATATAGTGTTACTGCTTCATGTCCTTGTCGTACGATTTCCTTTGGTGTTTGGTTTTGAAATTCTGATTAACGATTAATTATGATAATTTCGCATGAAAAATGTATTAGGAAATCTGCAATCCAGTATCAGTATTAAAAACCCAATTATTAAAAAGGAGACAAAGTATGTAAAAATAAATGACACAATTAAATTTGAATTTTAAAATTCTATCTTTATATCTCGTTTTGCAGCAAAATGGCAAATACTTACTTTTATATACCTGAAAAAGTACAAAAATGGATAAATACATATCTAAATATGTTATGCCTAACATTTTAAAGATTTCATAGAAGACAAAATATGAAAGCATCTGTTCCACACACACAATATCATTGTGACAATCACAGCATCATGATTAATATTCACACAATGTGACGTACGAATGATTAATATGTGAACATTTCAAACAAGACTTAGGAATATATCGATTATGTCGGCCATCTGTAGCCCGAGGGGTTTTTTTTTGTTTGTTTGTTTGTTTGTTTTAATTATAGGTTCAGACTAAAGACCTAAAGATATAACACGCTTCTTTCGACCAACAGTGCCATACATGCACGTATGGAACAAAGGTGTTATGCAATTATGTAATTTATAATGAATAAACATATAAACTTTAAAAATAAATGGCTGAGTACATAACTGTGTGATTTGAAATGGCATCATAAACAGCTGAACAGACAATTTTGCTGCGGATCAAGATGAAATTACATGTTAGTAATCATGTTACTCGATTGTACTTTCAACTTGATCGTAATTATTGTGCACTAGAATGGTAGAAGTTACAAATCATCCTTGATGCAAGGCTTAAGATGAACGTTGAGAGTAGAGGACGAAGTTGTTATAAACACGGCCTCTTCTATTCTTAATTCACGGAGCATTTTATACAAAGTTAGATCCGAGTAAATATATTTCTTTAAATGTATAATGCTGGCAAATAATAAGATAGACATCGAACTATTTATATATGATCCCGAGGGTAAATACACACAAAGCTCTCAGTGTTTCTGTACTGATCAAGATGTATTTATACCTCTACGTCGCTACCCCTCCTGGTATAGTAAAGATTCCCGAGGGTAGTTATTTATACCTCTAGGTCGCTACCCCTTCTGGTGCACTAAAGGTTCCCGAGTGTAATTACACACTTTGCATTTTCATCTTTTGGTTGGCGGTTTTGAGCATTCACAAGAGACATGCGTTTTCGAAATGCGAATAATGTATATATGTTACAATGTTTATTTATAATGAATCAGTAAAACAAGTGAGAGTAATAAAGCTTCTTATTTTCATTGGAAAACCGAAAATATAAGTAATAATGACTATAGGCGCAAACATATTCTCTACAATGTAAGAAACTTACTTATGTAAATCGATTTATAAATTTAATAATAAACGTCGCTAGTAGTAAATAGTAGCACATATAAGTAGATTATGTAGCGAGCGTTCTATGGTGGAAACCTACCTCTTCTATGTCTGTGTTTGTGGTATCCAGGAATGACCAAGCTTCCTAACAACATAGAAAATTTAAATGGATTTAAGATGAGAATTTTTTTCTGAGAATAAGAGAAATATGTATTCATATTTTAAGATTCATTTAATGTCATATCATAACAATGTATAATCTATATAAAATAATATATATAACATTTAATATATTAATTACATATACCTTATTTATCGTGACGACACTAGCACCTGCTTTCAGTAAAATATCCACTAAATGCAGATCTAGTCTTGAAACTGCTATATGTAAAGGACTATTTCCGACCTGTTAAAAGATTCAACGATGATTTATGTATCCAAATCCATTGGAAAGAGTAAGGGTTACTGCATGTCAGTAATAAGCTTCAATTTTTCGCCACACTAAACGCTATTTGTTATCCGCTAATTATTTTATTTAGTGGGGCTTCAATGCCGGCTTAGACGCAAGGCTGATTGTGATTCACAATCGGCTGCTTTTGCACAACTGCAGGAAAATTAGTCACAGGTGAGTAACACATACCTTATTTTAATTCAACACTGCAAGATTTCTTCTAAAACATCCATTTAAAATACATTTTTGTCAAGTGTAAACTTTCGTAGCGATTTGAACACTTTGCTCGGTGGCCATTTGTAATGACGGTCTGGGAATATCCAGACGCGATGTCACTTCGTTTCCTTATTTGGTATTAATGTCCTTTTATGGAAAATAGTAGTACAACTATGATAAAACGTGTCAAACAGATAGATAAGGCTGTATCTTTACAATTTAGCGCCTAAATTGGTAAAATGGATATCGAAAGAGCGATGCAAGAAACATCAACGCAGCTGCATGTTGAATATATATATATATTTTTAAAAATGCTGTATTACCCACTGGATTTGGGAAATCTATTTTCTATACCATGATGCCTTTAATTGTGAATAAGGTTTAAATATTTATGATTTATTTTTGTTACTTGGTTTAAAGCTGTGTTTAAAGTTTAAAAATAAATTTCAAAAACTATTTATTTAATTGTATTTTTGTAAATCATTTACAATAATTAAAGTGTGTATGGTTTTTATGTTTTTGGCAAAGCAGTACAAAATAACTTGCCTACTGTATTTCTGTCCGCCCCATGATCCATTTTTAACATAGTCAGTAAAACATACTTAAACCAGAGCACTTAGATTAATTAAAATGATGATGATGATGTAAAGGAGAGGGGAGGGGGTAAAAGAAGGGAGATTTATTTAAATAAGAAAGAAACAGTCTGATTTACTCAATTTCAATTTTTATTTATAGTTGGAGCCTGGTGACGAACACTCAGTTTTAGTGATTTCACCAATACTAGGTTTAATTGCAGACCAAATAGAAATAATGAGGTCCAAGGAAATAGAAGTCGTGTCTCTTGGTGATTGTAAATTTGCAGGTTATAAAGATTTTATATTGATTTCTACGTAAAACAGTAATACAAAAACAACAATAACAAAATAAACCTGTATTACATTTACTATTATCATTATCAAAATTTGACGTGTGTTAAATTTGTCTATTCCTTAAATCTTTTCTGATATTATATTTCAAATTTCCCCTCAGCAGCCTCCGTAAACTCTGAAGCTGCCATCTCAACTAGATGAAAAGCTACCTTTAAATAAAAATCTATATTATTTTAATAGCGTATGATGAAGCACATTGTATATCTACATGGTACGAACATCTTACAATGTAATTATATCTAAGATACAGATCTGGTTTAAACAACAAGTAATTACTTTGTCATCCTAAGTCACTATGTTTTTATCTTAAACAATTTTTACTGTCAAGAAGAAATATGAGAAGTAAACATAATTTGCATAATGATTAAAAACCATTTATATTTTTTGATATATTTTTTTCCATTTATCTAAAAATTTTTATTGTTTATTTGAAAGGGGATGGATTTTAGGCCAGATTATAGACATGTAAGCGCCTAACAGTCTATATTTGATGTGCCAGATCTTGCTCTGACTGCAACTGCAACACAACTAATTAAAGAGGACATTTTCACAGTGCATTCTTTGGAGACAAACACATTAGTCTAACTCCCTGACAGGGCAATACTATTATGAAAATAGTGTGTACAATATTCCAAATTGAAAATTAAAAAAAAAAATTAAAAATGCACATAGAGGTGGGAAGGGATATAATGTTTTGTCTCTTTTAGAAAAACAAGGGTTTGGGGTGTTCATATACGCGACCATTGATTTTATATGTTGGGATACAATTGGGGTAATCTGGCTGAATATGGGGTATACTTAAACTTTTCTATTATAATTATTTTTTTTTTCACTTGATCTCATTTTGTATTTATAGTTGAAGTTTTGAACAGGGTTGGATACTAGAATACCTCAAAGGAGAGAAGAGTAAAAAAAAAAAACAAAACAAACAAACAAACAAACAAACAAAGATGATATTATTTGTAAATTCTTTTCAAATTTACTTATCATAATAATAAAACATCTTCATCAAACAAACGAGTTGAAATATTTCATATAAATACTGACTCTAATACTAAAACAGAATATTGCCAGATTTTACAAGTGATCATAGCATTATTGAATTGCTTATATGCACAATAGCTTTTGGAATGGGGATCAATATTAAAGACATTGAGTTAGTTATACACTGGGGTTTTCCAAAATCTACTGTATCTTAATGGCAAGAAATTGTTGTGCAAGAGACAATAGAGAGGACTTTGCCATTCCATATGTTTACCCAAGATGTTTAGTAAATGCAGACACCGGAATGAAATAATTGGTCAGTACCTATGATAAGCAGAAATGCACACGTACACATGTACATCAATTTTAAAGGAATTTCAATTGTGTGAAATGAGCAAATGCGAACTTTAAATACTTGAAGACTAGACTCAATGTTCTAAATTGTGTACTAATGTGTGTAAATGTGATCACTAATGTGTAAAACTGCTGTACAAATTTTAGGAAGAAAACGTTCTTGTTTTGTAAAATGTGAAAACATTCTGTCAAATTTTGTTTGATATATACCAGTAAAAAATTAAAAAAGGCATTTTATTTATAGCTAAAACTACAGAAAATTCTCCTACAAACCCCATTTCTACAGGAAAAGGAAAATAATTCAACTCAGGTACGTATAACAATGCAATGTATTTTTTTTATAATTGGAATGAATCCGACCTCATCGAAATACTAATGACACATTTAGACATCTAGATTATGATTTTTACTACTGATAACCCTGATTCTAGTAGTAAGATAAAAGAGGAGTTACTGGCTCAGTTATGTGGCAGAAGTCAGCATGGAGCTATACAATACATGAATATAAATAATATACTAGAACATATAACACATTACAAAAATACAGTTGGGTGCAGTCCTAATCTTACATTCCAGTGCACGTGACAAGTGCACTTGAAGTTTAGTTTTTCGTCCTGAAAACCAGTCATAAAGTTTAGACAAGTGCACTTGATATCAAGTTTACTTTAAAGTAATTCCGTCTTCAAGTTTACTATCACGTGACACCAAGTTTACTTTTCACGTTTGTTTATTACATTTCTCCAGTTTCGTATAACACGATAGAAACAATTGTCTTATTATGTACAATTGCATATTTTACACACACACACACACATATTGTTTTAACAGAAAAGTATAGTAAATGCACATGTATATAGAAAGTAAACTAAACTTCGGGTAAACTTGGAATCAAATTTAGTACTAAACTTGGAATGGAATCAAGTTTACTACTAAACATGATTCCAACTTTACTCTGTTGTCGCCAAGTAAACTTGAAAAGCAGTCATAAAGTTCACTTGAAGTGCACTTTATGTAAGGTTAGGATTGCACCTAACTGTATTTTATTGTAGTGCAATTACGATACCGACTTAGGACGCTCATTTAATTTGACAAAAGCCAAACAAATGGTGTGGTTAACCGGTTTACGGGCCCACCTTCCCACTCACCGTAACAGCAGAACAATCAAAGGACGCACATTAAAAAATTTATAAATAATTCTACACGTAAAGAACAAGGGTCAACATGTATCGTATATTGAGAGGTCATAAAAATATAAACACGTAAGGTATTGTAAAACACAAAATGGTATAAAAATATATGCGACATCAACATGATACACCGTGCTCTGCCAGTCAGAAAGCGAGCTAAGACCCTAGATCTGTAGGAGTCCCGACTAACAGTCAGAGGGGACGAGGTTCAGGACCATGTCTCCTCTGAAAGAGGTTTGGACAAGGCCCGTCATATAGTCCGCACCACCCTGTAAGTCAGCGTGCAACGTTCAAGTAAAAGTCTGCATAGGGCTGTAGAGGGGCCAAATACAAGACTTACAGATGGGTGCAGTCCTAACATAACATGCACGTTAACGCAAAAAGCGGTCACGAGGACTGCTTTAGCGCACGTGCTAGGACTGCTCGACCGGACGCGCGTGCGCTCCTCGCGTTAACGCGGGAGGGAATTCGCGTTAACGCGATTTATACCCGCGTGCGCTCGGTCCAGTCGCATGTTCACATGTGTACATGTATATTTGTAATTCTCTATGCAATACAGATGAAGAAAATTAAATGGATCTAATTAAATTACCGCGAATGTCGCCATAAAAATGAGTATTAAATGTAATGTTAAAATGTAAACCTACATTAAGGATTTTATATGTAATACAACAAAGGAAATTATCGCGTAGACATGTAATAAGGTATTTAAATTAAATGACCGTACTAGGTCGGTATCGTAATTGCACTACAATCAAATATTTTTGTAATGTATTATGTGTTCTAGTATATTATTTATATTCATGTATTGTATAGCTCCATGGTGACTTCTGCCACATAACTGAGCCGGTAACTCCTCTTTTTTCTTTTATGAAAAAAAAAAAAAAAAAAAAAAAAAAACCGTCAGTTTATACCAGCATGATTAGATTCTAATTTGATTTCTTTACTTAATTTAATTAGTTTATTTATGTTTTTATTTCTTATTTGGTTATTCATTTATACCTAATTTATTTATGTATTTACATGTATTTCTTTTTGAGGTATTCGTTATTATTATTTTTAATTAAGCTATTTTCGATAATATATGAAAATACTTATTATATTTATTATATTTTATTTCATTATTATTATTGTTATTATTATTATTATTATTATTATTTTTATTATTATTATTATTATTATTATTATTATTATTATCAATATTATTATTTTAAAAGAAGAATAGATTTCATTCAAGTCAATGTTCGGAAATTGCGTTCAATATATTTAAAATTCATTCCTTAACTTGGAAGGGTTTTATTTAATTCTAAATATTTTACTTACACATTAATATGTTTTTTATATTTGAATATACAATGCATATATCGATTCTCCTTCAAAACCTTCTATGTGAACATGTTAATACAAGTTTTAAGTTGTACGCAAGCGAACGTGGCTGTCAAAAACGTTCACGCGGCAGTCGAGCGCGTTAACGCGGCGGTCAAGCGCGTTAACGCGGTCTCGAAACTAAGTTCACGTGGAAATCTGCGTTAACCCAAACGCGTGTGCTCAGCAGTTCTGAGCGCACGAGAAAAGCAAACTTCACGCTAACGCGACGTTAACATAATGTTATGTTAGGACTGCACCTCACTGTATATTCTTTTTTATGATCTCGATATCATATTGTCTATTTAGAAGACGTTTGACTATTTTATTACATGATAAAATAACGTTATCGGAGCCATTTACTTTCCTTAGTTTATATAATGTTAACATTTACTAAACTCAATTCTGAAGTTTAAGATATAATAAAAATACACAGTATTATGCGTGCCGTAATAATGTGACACCAGTTAAATTCGTATATTAAGCTTCAATGACGAGAAATACGTTGCCGAACACTAAACATGGTACACAAAACAAGTGATTATTTAACAAATAGTTGTACATCCGATGTAACTTGTATAGCAAAATGTTGTGTCAGCTTGGTCAAATGTTTTCTGTAGTTTCCTTCAACATGTAACATGTTTTTGTAAAGCAATCATTAACCAATAGTGTAGATGATTAATCTACGACAGATAAGATATAAATACGACAGAGCATACAGTTTGTTAGAGATAAGGTTAAGAATTTAGTTTCATTGGTTGTCAATTCTTAGTTGTTAAGTTTCATTTGAAATTTAATACAATATTCCTAGAAATATTTGTAATAAGCGTAAATACATATGATAGAGTAAATTTAAAGCTGTAATTCCAGGCATTTGACATATTTTCTAAAATAAAGATCTAAATAAAATAAAAATTCAGTATAATAAAATGTCGGTAAATCTATATCAGAGTTCGCGCTGCCCTTTGCATCTGGGGATCTTTCATTCTGATATGCGACAGAGAATTTGAGTAATGAAATATATCTTGAAAATGGGCGCTATTGTTTTCTATAGTCACATCAAAGGATTCAACTTATCACGTAGATGTAACATAGTCTATTTCTCTGCCTGTGTGGGTGAATAAAGGCGATCGTACTTAATTTAAATTTATTTCAGCGCTGGGCATTATTCTTTCACATTTTCTTTACAACGACCACTGCGGACGATTGATGAATAAACACTGTACTACACGGAACTGGTATCGAGGATGGTAGACTATTGGTCACCTGTTTAGCAGACAGGGAAGTGGCATCTGTAGTCCATGGACTACGTGAGTAAGGTCTGCCATGCGCACATACACGTTTTCATAGTGCTTAAATGTAGGGATCTCTTCTACATACTCAAATCAATGACCAGTTCCCGAGTTATGAGTAAAGAAATGTTTTAATACATTATCGATCACCTGCATTTGCCACTGATATACATTTTAAGTATCCAACCCAATGTGTGTACATCAGGCAAAGAAATGTCCGCTGTGTAACAGACCAATCCGAAGCATTCGCCTCTTTCTATGCATCTTTTGGTCAGAATGGAAAAGCATTCATACATTTAATAAATTATAGTCTCCAGTGGTTGCAAGGGATGGTACATAAATGTACTTCAATTCTGATTAGTTTTGAATTCAGTTATTCAAATTGAATACTGATTGTATTGCTCTGTAGTTTCTTTGTTAGTTTGTTCTTCTTCTTCTTCCTCTTCTTTTCTATGACGGACATTATCCAAAACTTTTCAGAAGAGACAAGGTCCTGATCCTCGCCCCCTCTGACTGTCGGGACTCCTATTGATCATGGATCTGAGCTCGGCTTACAGACTGGCCAAGCATGGTTTACTTATGTCTTGATGTCGCCTTACACATATTTATATCATTCTATAAATCTTTCGTGTGTGATAAAATTTTATGACTTCTCTTCTTGATCCTTCTTCTATATATGGGGGGTTATTTACAATTTTTCTTCAAATGTGTGTCCTTTGATTGTGCTACTTTAGTGGTGAGTGGGAAAGTGTGCGCCCGTAAACGGGTTAACTAGACCAATTGGATGAGGAATAAGTTTATGAAAAAAAAAAACCCAATATGAACGATACATTTAAGAGAACTATTTAAATATTATATTTGTGATATTAAGGTATTTGTATCATTAGATATTAATGTTTAACTTGTCTAAACTTGTTTTGGACATTAACGTTCGCTTTTGCATCTAAAAGAGCGTTTACTATCTCAATGCCATTTTGTGATGTTGCAATGTGGAGTGGGGTATCCTGATCCTGCAATGACAAAGTTGCAAACGAGAGAGAATAATTACAGAACATGTGTCTCCAGTTAATGCAGTGATAGCAGGAGAGACTTTAGCACAAATATAGACTCTTGTCATATGGTATATCTATCTCGCAGTTAGGTGCGTTTTAAGGGCCGGTTCTCATTGTTTGGGTTTCCATAAAAACAATCTATAAACTACATTCAAAAATTTCTCTCGAATACCTTTTGAAAATTTAAAAATCCTGCTCCTATACTTTTCTTAGATTCGGAAAAACTCAGTTTTGAGCAATATGTGTCCAGCAAAATGTAATGCAAAATGTCACAATGATCTTGATGTTTTCTACGAATTAGCTTTTGTCCAAAATTAACACATAATATCAAAACTTTGTTGTGACAACAATTACCACTTTTTAAACCAGAATCGAAACTGACGATTTTAAATAAGTCTGCTAAACCTTGCAATACATTCTAAATATCAGTTTTATCAAACTGCGTGGATTAAGTGTGGTGTAAATACCCAACTACTCTAAACATCCAAATAACAGTATTTCGCGTTTATTTATTCTTCTTGGCTTAGGTTTTTAGGCTTAGTTTGGCGTGAATTCCCGACTAGATACAATTTCCAATTATTTTACGTTTAATCAAGCATCATAATTTTAATTATGGCATAGATTTTGTCGATAATCTACCAAAACTTCTTACCTCCACTATGTGTTGGTGTGAATTAATACAAGCACCTCTAATAGGTTTTGGATTGTTTTTTTTTTTATCAGATTAGTAGATAGCAAAATATACTCTCCACATTTAATCGGAAACATAGTTTGACTGACATAAATTATATATTTTTTCTGTCCCGATTCTTTTGTAATTCTAAGATCGTTTTCATTATGTTAATAGAGACTTATGGGTTTTGAAAGCTGTTTCTTTTTCTGGATAATACGGCAAGGTGCAACAACCATAAAAAATAATAATAATTTAAAAATACATAAATTAATTCATTGATCAATGAGAAACAAAAAAGAAACTAATTAAAAACTGAAATTTGAACACAAAGCTATAGATCTAATTTGACATTGGGTTATTATTCTATTTTTATTGTATTTATTAATTTTAGGGTGAATTGACGAGGATGTTATTCGTGTTGTACATCATATACTAGACTGAATAAAAGAGGAGGAAGATTTCTCTTTTTCTGTTTCGTCACAATTCGTGATCTGTTTGACTGTATAGATTTATGTGGACACATCATTGAATTACTGGAATAGTTAAGGAGGAATTAAACTCTATCCGAATATAGCGCCGTTCGGAATGCATCGGTTGATAAAAATGACGTAAGATTGTTTACATTCGATACAAAGCGCTAAAAGAGCAGAAGACACGATGGAAGCGAATTTTGAAAGTTAAGATGAGTAAAAAAGAAAATTTCCATCTAAATTTTTTTCTGATAATCAAATATCTTTATCAAAAGTGGAAAAGGGAGCATTTAAAATCGAAAAGTAGATCGGAAGTAGCGCACGCGTACAAAAAGCAACCGGCACACGTGTACTGTACCCGAGTTAGCAGAGAGTAGCTGAACGATGTTGATGGAGATTTATGTTGGAATACAGGAAGAAGAATTGTTGAGGTACGGTTTTTAGCTCAACATACTGATGATACGTAAATACTGTTTGTGTGACTCGTCTAAATTTATCGTATATAGTAGAGGTAAACAATCCAGTGGCGGATCCAAAATTTTTGAAAAGGGGAGGGGAGGGCACATGTGTATTAGCCAAACTACTCGGTCATTTTTGATGCCAAATCTGAATTTTTACATGTAAATATGTGGCAAAAAAGGGGGCCCACTAAATCTGCCACTACAGTCGTATTTCAAACCCAGGGCCATGTATATCTATCCTGTATTTATGTACAAGTAATCAGTAGTTCTGTTTATAATTTACAATAGTACTGTATTGAGTGAGAAAATATGAAATACATTAAGGTTCTTAAGAAACAATTCAACTAAAATTTTATGATGCAAATATTTTCAAATAGGGGGTGGTGTTTTGCCATCCTATTTATCATTCTCTATCAGAGTTCTGGGTAGAGAATGCCTGTTTATTTGAAAAAATCTAGGTCTTCAGTTGAAAATAATCATGAAATGTCATGACTATACTATAGTATGTGTTTTTAGGAATGCATTAATTTCTGTTACACAACACATATATTATAATCAGCTAATATAAGTATTGATCAATTACAATGTAACATATATAGTACACTTAGTATGTAATGGAAGAAGAAGAATCTTCTTGTCAATACAGATCAAGTATCAAAATTTTGAAAATGAGGCATTATCATCCATTCTTTTATATTTCCATCAAGATATGGCCTAGGCAGCATATTGCATATGAAGTGCACAAATTCTGGATGCAGTGTGGTGATATGTCAAGTTCCAACTACAAAAGGGATCTACTGGTGCATTTGATATAAATAAATAGTCTACATTAGGTAAAGTTGTCATTTTGTTTTTAAACCAATAATTATTCTGCATTTAACTAAGATGTCTCATGATTAATATGAATAATAACATAATCTGATTTCAGAAATACTTGTAATTACATTGAAATATTTCATTATATGTCTTTTGATTTTTATAATGCTAATGAAGGCATTCTTAGTATACCAACATATTTGAAGTTTTTCTTACACAATCCAAAAGCTTCATGAGTGAGTTATATTCACAGTTTTGTGACAGTTGTGACTGTTGACTTTCACACTTTGAATATTATTCTGAAGTGTCAAAATAAAAGTCCCTGCACTACTTTTAACTTTGTGTGTTTTTTACCCCTCCATCAACCAAGATAGCTGCCAAGAGGGCAATGTCTTATTTTACTACTTTTTTTATGATTGCCCAGGTTGCTTAAAACTACATGTATATCAAAACATTCAAGAGTAATAATCAATCAAGTAATTATACTGAGTATGCATATTTCTTGTATATTCAAAGAAGCAGCGTTTTGTGACATTTATCACATTCTAAGGGATTTATATTCAGATTCTGAATTTTAAAGGTGTTTGCACTAAATCTCCTTAGTTGAGAATATGTAGCTTTTATCAATTTCTTTAACTTCATATTTATTGTTAAAAAATAAATAATTCTTATCCAGATAACTTTGGGAGATTGGGACCATTTTACTGAAAAAGGGAAATTTTTAAAGTTATATAAATTTGTTTTTCTTGGATTAAATTAAGATCCTTTGCAATGTATTATTTCAGGTCATGTTACAATGATGTTGGCAGTTACAGAATAAGCTGGAATCTGATCATGGTTAACCTACTTTTGAATAGATTATTTCCTTGTCAGGAGGAGACTGCATTATAAACAGAATGGAATTTGTGTTTTGCTAACCAAAATGGAAGACCAGAGTGCAACTGAGCTATTGTCCAAGTGATTATATGTGTCCTACTGTCAAAATTTTAATGCACCCAATCTTAGATGGTGGGATATACATTAGTTTTAATATAGTAGTCGGTCAGCTGTCTCTCTATTTCTCTGCAAAAAGTAGATCTATGCCATCACTTCTGAATGATAAGTGATAAGGTTTATATTTCAAATGTGAATTGCAAGTGGAAAGACTTTGTCAAGGTCAAATTTAGAGTCAGAGACTTAGATTTTGGGCTTTGATCTACTGTTAATTTAAAAAAAACCAGCAGTATCCTTACTTATTAACATATAACTATTCAATGGTGAAAGGGCTTTCCTATTTCTTAATATGTATTTGCTTTGGGCCAAGAAAATCTCTTACCATTTTACAGACTTTTTTTTTCTAAAAGAGGGGGGGGCTGTCATTTTCACAAATACATTTGGTTGAAGTTTGATGTTATTATATGGTAGATCAAAGTGACACATTTTACAATATCCTTGGTGGTTATTAATTTATATGCAGGTTATGTACTATTCATCAGTGTCTTTTACAATGTAATTATAAATGACATAATAAATTTGAAAAATTGAATCAAGAATTGTGTTTTTCTAGTGGTTAATTAAGGTAAGGAAAGAGGTTAGTTGATGACTATTTGATTAGTTACATTGGAATTCAAATTGTAGCTTTTAAGTTTAATTTTGCTCACCAAAGCCAGTGTTACCTCTTGCATTCTTATAATAAATCCTCAAAACACATACCTGATAAAATTTGTTAAGATTGTACTATAGTCTAGATTTTTCAGTAGGTGGTGCAACAATTGAGAATATTGTTTGTCACCAAATATTCTCTGCTTTTCTTTCAATTTTTCTTTATTTATGCATAAGTGATATATAGGGATCTATTGCAAACATTTTAGATTACATCTTATTTTAGAATTTCATTTCATCACAATTTTGACATAATTTGTCTTGGTCATATGTAACATTGGGACTTTGGTGAGCAATTTTCACTTTCTCGGGCCTCTTTTTTAATTTTTCAATTTAGAAATTGATCATAAAATGTGTTGAAATATATTATATATTGTTATCATTCAAAATCAATTAATATTAAATTAATTTTAAATGTTTATATGTGTTTCATGTTTATATTTATATGACGATTCCCAAATTGGACAATTTCTGACATGTCAAAATAGTAAAGATTTGGTGACCATATTTTCTATTCCTGTGGATAAATTTTCTTCATACTTTTAATGTTGTGCAATTGGACACTAAGGATTATAGATATAATTTTTCTTAAAAATTGAATTTGCAGATTTTTGTAAAATGCTGCTTTAGGGGAGAAAATAGGGGATTTTTTCTACTGATTTTGTATATTTACTGAAACCTTTCTAGCACAGATATTGAAATAAGTTCTTTCAAAACAATTTCTCCTTGGAGATTTTACTTAACAATTATTCCTTTTCTGATATTGATTTGTGTTTCTGATATATATTTACATTTGGTAAAGTTAAAACATATTAAATTGACCTTGTAGTACCTTTCAAGGGAACTCCAAATATGCCTCATAGGGAGCTTATTCAATGTCAAATTTTTCAGAACTGTGTGGATGTATTTTTTTTCATACTTTGCAATTTAGTAGATATCATATTCAAATACTAATTATGAAAAAATGAGAAAAATTGAATTCGGGAGTCAAGTGTTTAATTCCTCCTTGATCCCTTTCATTTGATTGCGTATTTTCAAGTATTTCATACGATCTCATAACGCTAGCACAGCCAATATCTATGTTACATCATTTCATGTAATTATATATACATTGCATCATATAGGAAAAACGGGAACATGTAACAATTCAATATTTAGATAGGACACGGCTTGATCACGTGTCGTTCTGCAGTCATTTCCCGGAATAATCCTATGTTAAAAAGGTATACATATGGCAAAATCTGCACATCCCATTTCTACAGGAAATGTAAAAGATTTCAACTAAGGTACTTATAACAATAGCATATATGCGGATCCTCAAGTTTATTCATTTATTTCAATTTTAAAGAAGTTTGGATTTACATAACGATTTCCATACTTATCGCAAATATCGTAATATATATGAGTTAACTACTAACTCGTGTTAACATTTACTTAACTTTATTCTTAAGTTAATGATATATCCAAATTAGGATGAATGACATAAGCAAGACAACCATATAAATATTTTATTGATGATATAAGGGCTTTTTTAACATTTCATATTTGTGTTTAACATCTCTTATCTTGTTCTGGACATTAACTTCCGTTTTAGCATGTAAAAGAATGTTTACTATAGCAATGTTACATTTTGATGTTGCAATGTGGAGTGGGGTATCCTGATCCTACAATGACAAAGTTACAAATGAGGGAAAATGTATTACCATTATAATTATACAATTCATACTATTCTGATACGTTCATCGTATTTAGTGGAAGTGAAGGACCGATATTACTATGACGGAAATCCACAGAAGACCTTCTCAGGACCAATATACAGTCAGAGATTGCCATCGCGGTAACTGCCAAGCAATTCATATTTCCTGTTAACGCCTCATAATTAGAATGTACTTGTGAATCATTCAAAAATAAACATAAAAGATACAATGTTACATTTAGTGCACTATATCCGCTTGCTGAGCGTCAACTCCCCCTTGCAGAGCTCTGTTGATATATTCTTTGTTTCTTATTTTTCGATGAAAAAAATTAGATTCCTTTTCAAATATTTATAGGTTTTGCTCACACTTTCTGGTGCCCTGGCCTCATCTTTGAAATTCAGGGCTACATGAATGTCCATTTTGACAGAGTATTATGCGTGCCGTAGTAATATGACACCAGTTACATTCGTATATTGAGCTTCAATGACCAGAAACAAGTTGCCGATCAAGAAATATGGTACACAACACGAGTGATTATTTAACAAATAGGTATACATCCGATGTAACTTGTATAGCAAATGTTTTGTACATGATAGGCGAGCAGATTATATTTTAAACAAAATTAGTCTCATTAATTGCTGTTGAAGAACTTTTCTGATGAATAAACAATCATCGAGAAAAGTTACAACTTAAAACTCGAATTTCTGTTTTTCCCACTATAACAAACATGCAGGTGCTCAAGTTTATTATTTTTTTTTAGAATATATAATGTTTGCGAATATATATGAATATCTTTCAGATCTCTTTCAAGGTCGTTTTTGAAAATTCAGATTGAGGTAAGGAATTCCTATCCCTTTCCAGGGTTAAAATCATAGATAAATGATAACATATCAGTGCGCGATCTTTGATATGATTCTTATTTCATTGTTTGATGTACATGTTATTTATATTATTTCTTTAGTAGGTACTCTGTGCATGTTCTTGTTGATTTGTGTCTTACAGCCTGGTCAGAAGTTTACTTAAGTTTCCTTTAACATGTAATATGTTATTTATAGTAATTATCAAATAATGTTGATGTTGAATCTTTCGTAAGATAAGATATAAGTACGACAGAACATACAGCTTATTAAAAACAAGGTTAAGAATGTAGTTAGCTTGGTTGTCAATTTTTAGTTGTTAAGTTACATTTACAATGACATGCAATATTCCTGGAGATATTCGGAATTAGCGTAAACGTATATCATAGAGTAAATTTACAGTTGTAAGTCCACGCTTCTAAAATGCTAAGAAATATTTCCTTGTGAAAAATCTCAATAAAATCAAAATTCAATTAAATAAGAATGTCTCTTAATCGACATCAAGGTTCGCGCTGCAAATCGCAATTTGCGACATTTCAGTCTGATATATGTCAGAGATACGTTTTTCAAATGGCCGCCATGGTTTTCATTACTTACATCAAATTATCGAGCTTATCACACAGATGTAAAATAGTCCATTCCCCTGTCTGCCGCGTGCCTTGGCGGTGGATATAGTCGGCAGTACTTAATTAGCATCCGGCATCAGTCATTACTTATTAATTTCAATAAACATGGTCAAAATGCAAATAAAATGAAAGATGCAAAAGTAAAATCTTTTTTTTTTCCCCTCGGATCTTTCGGATGTAGATTTATTTCAATAAGACGGCTGGACCTTATACTGCCACACGTTCTGTCGACGATGCCTTCAGACGATTGACGAATAAACACTACTACACGGAACTGGTGGTGAGAATAGTAGCCTATTCGTCACGTGTATTCTATAGCCGACAGAGAAGTGGAATCTACAGCCTATTGCCGAAGTGAGTCAGGTCTAAGATGTGTACATACACGTTTTCATAGTGCTTAAATGTAGGGTTGTTTTCTACATATCCAAATCCATGACCAAATCTGGAGTTATGAGTAAAAAAAATTTTAATACATTATCGATCACCTGCATTTGCCACTGACATACATTTTAAGTATCCAACCCTTCGTGTGTACATCATGCAAAGAAATTTCGGCTGTACAGCAGACCCATATCAAGCATTCGCCCCTTTCTTGTTAACTTTTGGTCAGAATGGACAAACTTTCATACATTTTATTTACTTATGCCCTCGCCATTGGATTCAAGGGGCATTGCATAGATTTACTTAAAGTTTTACTAGATACGGCTTCAGTTATCTAAATGGAATACTGATTCTTGTGTTCTATTATTTATGTGTTTGTTTGTTTGTTTGTTTTTCTCTCTCTCTTTCTTCTCTTTGATTTTTCGTTCTTTTTTATTTTACTTTTTTGTTTGTTTGCTTGGTTTCTTTTGTTTTTATTTTCTTTCTTTTTTGTATTTGCTTTTATTGATTTGTGTGTGGGTGCTGATGTGTGGGGGTGTTAGAATAATGTGTCACGTGGTAAATATTAAATCATTTAACTGATATATATTGTTAAGTGTATTTGTCAAGATTCAGGTTCCTGGTCGTTTATCGTCCGAGTTGATTTGTTGTATTTGCAATTGTTGTATTTTTAAGAATAGCCTTAATTCGAATATTGTAGAATGTCTACATTACTTTCCGACTTCACGAATGTGTTTAAAGTATTTTTTCAATGCCCAATGTCATGCATTTAAGTCCCTTCGATTACTATAGTGACATGAAGGAAGAACAAAACAAAAAGGAATATATATGTCCCGACCAACCTTTGTCGCCCCTTCATTTTTTCCTTCTGAATACGAACGTATGCACCCCTGACTTCACGGGATCACGTCTTTTCTTATTTAGTTTCGTTCATTTATCAATATCATGAGTCATAAAGCCATTTATTTCCAGAGTGAAGAACAAGAGACATAACTTAATATTTACAATATGCTAGTCTAATTCCTTCGATGATCCATGCTAAACAGACTCGGTTCATCAGCCCATGAACTTGGGTCATGGAGGTAGTCCCCGGCGTATGGCAATTTACATGCGTAGTGATATCTTTTCTCGCATAACTGAATTAATTAGATATAAGAATTGTAATAACCAAATTAATGCATCTGTTAATTTTGAGCAATTAAAGAAAGTACCTGGACAGATAAACTATTTTTAGCATTCTAGACATGCACTATATAGCGAAGTATTTTTTCACTACAGGAAAAATTCGGTCCTTGCCAATTTGATAACGGGGAGTTTGATATTTTGTTTTCAAAAAAAAAAAAGAACCGTTTAAAATTCATTGTAAATATAAGGAATGACTGTCTCTTTTTTATAGTTTCAAGATAAATGAACTTGGGTGAGAAACAAACAAATCGTTCCAGAACCGCTTCGCGGTTCACGTGATTTGTTTGTTTCTCACCCAACTTCATTTGCCATGAACCTAGAAAAAAAGACAGCCATTCCTTAATTGTGTTCACTCTAGTCGTAAAGTATTCTTGGCTGTGCTGTTTTTCCTAAGCATCTATGGAAACAACCCCCCTCCCCCTTTTTTCTATAACCTAATAATTTGCTTCATGGTATGATCATATGTATCTTTGGGCATCAATAGATAAGATAATGCATTTTGTAATGCAATCCAATCCAGTGATTAATCAATTAATCAAAAAGCCGACATTCTAGTTTAGTCTATTATATTAGTTATTTTGATATCAAGTCAAACCTGTATTCAACCCGACAATTGTATGAAGAACGAGAAGAAGAAAGCGAGAGCCTGCCATCCCACCCAACAAACAAAGAAAAAGCAAACAACTATTTGATATTATTATCCAACTGAAAATTGAATTCTGCATTTTCAAATTAATACACAGATATACTTGTCGGTCATATTTTAGCGAGCGAATTATCTCGCATATTGGGGGAAATGAAGGGAGATGAGAGGGGGATTTCGGTCAGTTGATTGCGGTCAGAAGGTCGCTTCTATCCTTCATATAAATCAACTCTTACTCTTCATTACAAGGCAATAGCGCAAAATGACGCTGATAATTAGATTCGAGTTCAATGTTACCTCAGACACACAAACAATTTGTTTCATTATATTCAATTACATTATTATTTATATAGGTTGATAATTACAAATCATCAATGCATAAAGACAATTCCGAAATTTTATGAAAGGCTTGATACTACATTACAGTGCCGGAGATAGCATTCTTAATTTCACCATTGTGCATCGTAATTTATAAACTTGAAAATACAATTGATATTGCGTGAGAGAAGCGCCCGGGTTGCGGCAAGGACGATCCAGGTTCGAGTCCCGGACTACCGCCTTTATTAACGATGTTGGTCACATCCTGTTTCCATATAAGATGTTCAGCATGTAATATGCATCAGTTTTACCTCGCATCATCGCCGGGATGCATCAGTGATCGCCATCTTGAACTCTCCAATACAGCGTTTGAAAGGTGCGTTCTGATGAACTTCTTACAGCAAAGTGAGGTGCCTACTTAAATTAATAATGTTGATATTGAGTTGATCATGTCTTTAAATACCCGGTGCCAACCACGATATTAGATTACCGCCGTGTTTTCCAGCAAAAATAGTCGTCCCCAAGAGGACCACCTCTATTCACCTAAATTAGTCTGGTTAAATTTTATGTTTCGCAGGCTGTATTTCGGCAAGTTTGGGGTCTGTGACAATAACACTCGGTATTCTTGAAGATAATTTAGTTGTAAAATGATGAACTTTCCGTGTTTTCATTGTTTTTATTTCCTGAGCGTTTTGCCAGACCGGTGTCAAACTAAGTTCATCAAATGACGTTACTCTTGGCATAGTCATATGTTTGCGTATAGTCCCGACTAGACTAAATTTTCAATTATTTTGCGTTTCAACAAACATCATAACTTTACGTATAGTACAAATTTCGCCTACTTCGACCAAAAGTTGTCGTGAATTAATGTAAGTACCTCTAAGCGGTTTTAGATGTTTTTATGTATCCGATTAGTAGATAGCAAAATATACTATCCATATTTCATCGGAAACATACTTTGACTGACATAGATTTGATATTTCTGTGTTCAGATTCTTTTGTAATTCAATATAGATTTCATTATAATAATATAGGCTTCCATGTTTAAGAAGAATACAACTATGTGTAACAAATATAAATAAAAATAAATAAATAAATTAAAGAAACAGAAAAAAAGGTAAACTAAATAAAAGAATGTAAATCGAACACAGACCTAGAGATCTTATTTCGTATTGGGTTATTATTCTTTTTTTTATTTTATTTATTATTTTTAGGTAGAGTGGAGAAGGATGTTAGCCGTATTGTGCTTTATATGCTAGATTGAATGAGAGGGCTAGGACGGATTCTCTTTTTCTGATTCGCGGCAATTCGTGATCTGTTTGACTGTATAGATATACGTGGACACATATTTACTTACTGGGATAGTTAATCTCTTTCATTTGATGGTGTATTTTCAAGTATTTCATACGATTTTATGACGTCATTACTTGTTTACATGTGACAATGTGTAGATGTAATTATAAACAGATGTCGCAAAATTACTGCAATTTAAGTTATGAATACTGTAAGAAGAAAAACACAAAACACCTGATAAAGCTGTATGACACAAATCATAAAGGACATGTACGCTTATACAGGATAAAAGTAAAATATACACGAAAATACGACACCACATAGAAGTACCTTTGGAGTTATTAATTTCAATATACATCATAAATGCATCTGTGCTGCTTAAAGTTAGTAAACTCCCTAGTCGTATCCTTAGGTACCAGTACACACTTAGAGCGATCTATGATACGCATTTAGTTGACCTAAGAATGTACGCAAGTGTTCATACGACATTGTCGTCAGATTTAATTAGTCGACAATGTACACATACTGATGAAATGGGCTCCATTACAGCAACGTGTCGTGTAATAAGATGTTTATTTTATCAAATAGGGAATACGGAAACAGAAAACAATTCAATATTTAAATAGCACATGGCTTTATCACGTGGCTTCCTACTATCGTTACTCTCAATAGTTTAAATAATTTTATGTTAACAAAGTATAAGTAGGACTGAAACTACAAGGAACATGTCCTACACATCGGTTTTCTTTAGGAAAAGTAAAACAATTCAAGGTACGGATAAGAATGAAATACATTTTTATAATTCGAATGAATCCATCCTCATCGAAATATTAACTGACACAACTAGACATGAAGATGTTTTACTACTGATAACCCTGATTCTAGTAATTACCAATTTTAAAATTTACTAAATTGTATTCTTAAGTTTATGATATGCTAAAAAAAAAATAGTATGAACGATAATTCAAGAGAATTATTTAAATATTATATATGTGATATTAGGGTATTTGTAACATTAGATATTTGTAATTAACTTGTCTTAACCTTGTTCTGCACAACAACGTCCGCCTTAGCATCTACAAGAACCTTTATTAAATCAATGTTCCGTTGAGATGTTGCAATGTGGAGTGTGGTATCCTGATCGCAGAATGACAAAGATGTAAATGAGAGAGAATGTATTACCATTGTACTTATACAATTCATACGAATCTAATCATTTGATCGTGTTAAGTGGAAATGTATGAGCGGTATAACAACGAAGATAAGCCTCATCCAGGATAGGTTATAGACGAAAAAGATGATAAAGAAACAAATATGCAACGTTTATTTCTGGAAATCAACATAAGAACTTTTTCAGGACCTATTTACAGTCGGAGATTCTCATTGTGGTGACTGCCATGCGATTTGTATTTCCTGTTAACGTCTGATAATTCGTATGTACATCAAATAATACTGCAAATGCACTATGAGAGAAGTTCTAAAATTAATATAAAAAGACAACAATAAAGAGAACAATGATACATTTAGTGCACCATATGCGCCTACTGAGCGTCAACTCCCACATACACAGCTCTGTTGATATACTCTGTGTTTCTTACTTTTCGATGGATTCAAGGGACATAGCATAGATTTACTTAATGTCTTATTGGATACGGCTTCAGTTATCTAAATTGAATACTGATTCTGTTGCGCTATCATTCCTTTGTTTGTTTGTTTTTGTGTTTGTCTTTTCTTTCCTCTACTTACTCTTTTTTGGTTTTTCTTTTTTTTTTTTTTATTTTGCTTTTTTGTTTGTTTGCTTGGTTTGTCCTGTTTTTGTTTTCTTTTGTTTTCTTTCTCTTTTTTGTTTTTTGTTTTTTTGATTTGTGCGTGTGCTGAGGAGTGGGGGGTTAGAATAATGTGTCACGTGGTAAATATTAAATCATTTTACTGATATATATTGTTAAGTATAATATCTGTCAAGATTCATGTTCCTGATCGTCTATCATCCGAGTTGATTTGTTGTATTTGCAATTTGCTGGTTTTTTTTTTTTTTTTTTTTTTTTTTTTGAAGAAAAACTTTAATTCGAAAATCAATTAATGTCTACATTACTTTCCGACTTTACGCATGTGACTAAATTATTTTTTCAATGCCCAATGTCATGCAATAAAGTTCCTCCGATTACATTAGTGACAAAAAGGAATATCGACGTCCCGATCACCCTTCTCATCCCTTTCTTTTTTTTCCCTTCTGAATACGAACATATGCACCCCTGACTTCACGGGATCACGTATATTCTTATTCAGTTCCGTTCATTAATAAATATCATGAGTCGGAAAGCCATTTATTTCCAGAGAGACCTAAGAGCAAGAGACATAACTTAATATTTACAATGCTAGTCTAATTCCTTCGATGAACCATGCTTAACAGACTCGGTTCATCAACCCATGCACTTGGGTCATGGAGGAAGTACCCGGCGTATGGCAAATCACATGCGTAGTAATATCTTTTCTCGCATAATTGAATTAATTAAATATAAGAATTGTAATAACGAAATTAATGCATCTGTTAATTTTGAGCAACTAAAGACATTACCTGGACAGATAAAGTATTTTTAGCATTCTAGACATGCACTATCTTGCGTGGCGGAAGTACTTGTTCACTTCAGGAAAATTCGCTCCTTGTCAGTTTGATAACGGTAAATTTGATATTTTGTTTTCATAAAAAGAACCTTTTAAAATGCATTGTAAATATAAGGAATGACTGGGTTTTTTCTAGTTTGATGGGGAATAAACTTGGGTGAGAAACAAACAAATCATTTGAGAACTGCTTCGCAGTTCACGTGATGTGGGAAGAAAATACAATTCGGAACATACGTACTGGGGTCGTAAAGTAATCTTAACTGTTTAACCATACGGAAAGCCGACATTCTAGTCTAGTCTATTATATTCGTTATTATGATATCGAGTCAAACCTGTATTCATCCCGACAACTGTATGAGGAACGAGAATAAGAAAGAGAAAGCATGCCATCCCACCCAACAAATTAAAAGGCAAAAAACTATTTGATATTATTATCCAACTAAAAAATTGAATTATGCGTTTTCGAATTAATACACAGATATACTTCGCTGTCATATTTTAGCGAGCGAATTATCTCTCACATTGGGGGAAATGAAGGACGATGGGAGGAGGATTTCGGTCAGTTGATTGCGGTCGGTAGGTCGCTTCTATCCTTCATATTAACCACCTCTTACTCTTCATTTCAAGGCAATAGTGCAAAATGACGCTGATAATTATATTCGAGTTCAGTGTTACCTCAGACGTACGAATAATTTGTCTCATTATATTCAATTACATTATTATTTATATAGGTTGATAATTAAAAATCATCAATGCATAAAGACAATTCCGAAATTTTATGAAAGGCTTGGTACTTCATTACAATGTTGGAGATAGCATTCTTAATTTCACCACTGCGCATCGTAACGCAGTAACGTTCCGGCACTCCACGACGTAATTGACATTATAATCTATATTGAAAACCGCATGAGAAATACAATGAGGATTATTTCCGCAACAATGGTAAAAATGCAAATTCTTTAAGAAGTTTAATTTTTCACACATTTAAATTTCATCCCTAGTTGTTTGCAATCACGTGACTGCTATATATAGCACGTGAAGTATAAGGGCATATTGCCCAATGTGGTAATGGCATTTTGTTGTAAACAATAAATGGAAATCTATCAGTAATATTTATAGCTGTGCCCAACTGATAAGAGGCGTAATTGCCTATATATACTGCGATGGAATTGTTAAATGGTGTAGTTTTATAAGACATTGTCTAATTAAATTGAAATTCTGTTGATCTTTTATAATCAAAAAGTTAGGCCCAGCAAGACGCATTTCAAACGGATACAGAACAGTCTTTATGTAAAATTACAAAACAAACTGAGTTGAGGAAAAGGTTGCACTACAACGTTTTTCTTGGATTGTTGATTGTTGCAGTGTCTCCTGGTTCATATAATGCACTGGGCCATAGTAACGTCACAATGACGTCATATTGTGTTTTGGCGGGTTTTCTGCTACATTACATAATTGTGTATTGCCTTAGCACAACTGCGAATTTACAAACTTGAAAATATAAGCTGCTATTACGTGAGAGAAGCGCCCGGGTTGCGGCAAGGACGAGGCAGGTTCGATTCCCAGATAACTCCACTTTATTAATAAGCTTGGTCACCTTCTGTTTCCATGTAAGATGGTCAACATGTAATAAGCATCAGTTTTAACTAGCATCATCGCCGGGATTCATCGGTAATGGCCGTCTTGAACTCTCCATGGCAGCAAAGTGAGGTGCGTACTTGAAATAATAATGTTGATATGTAGTTGAACATGACTTTGAATACTCGATGACAACCATGATATTAGATTACCGCCGTGTTTTCCAGCAAAAATAGTCGTCCCCAAGAGGACCACCTCTTTTTGACTAAATTTGTCTTGTCAAATTTTATGTTTTGCAGGCTGTATTTCGGCGAGTATGGGGTCTGGGACAATGACACTTTGTAGTCTTGTAGATGTAAAGATGATGGATACATCCAAACCATACGTCTAAATATCATGAAACCAGAGGACATACAAAATCAGTAAAAATGAAAAAAACAAAATATGTCTACTTGAAGAGCATATGTGAACCCCTGTAATAGAGTGAGATCAGGAGCCCGGGGAAAGTGAGCATCTCCTGCTTGCTAGCAACACCCGTCACATATACCCAGTAGAAAGAGTCAAATCTTGTAGATTACATATGTATTTATATATGGAGATGTCAAATTAGGTAACCTTTTGGTATAGAAGGTGTCAAACATTAATTGATCGGTATCGGTCTCAGTCCAGAATACCATTTAAAAGTCTGGATAACGTGGTATCATATGGAGTTATAAGAGTCTCGTAACGACCGTAAAACTTCTTCAGTGACGTTGCTAGTCTTGCACATATATAACCCTGGTTGAGCAGCTTAACTGAAAGTCGTCTAGCCCTCAGAACAAAGTCATTGTAATTTGAACATGCTCTGAAATAACGTATAAACTGAGATATGAATACGCCGTATGCCGGCGGTGATGGAATGTTGCTACTTATGAAAGGAAAGTGTGTGATAACGAAATGGAAATCGTCACGTTTGTCATAGAGTGAGATGTTCAATTGACCATTAATGTCGAAAGACAACATAATTTATTTGTAAAATTATGAAGATTCTGTGCTTTTCTTGTCTTTATTTCCCGAGCGTGTTGTCCGACCGGTGTCAAAATAGGTTCATCAAATGACGTTACTCTTCACGTAGTTATACGTTTGCGTAAAGTCCCCATTAGACTAAATTATCAATTATATTACGTTTCAACAAACATCATATTTTACGTATAGTATAGATTTCGCCGAAACTGCACTCCAACCTCCTACCTCCACTAAAAGTTGTCGTGAATCAATGTAAGTACCTCTAAGCGGTTTTAGATGTTTTTATGTATCCGATTAGTACATAGCAAACGATACTTCTAACATTTAATCGGAAACATAGTTTGACTGACATAAATTTGATATTTTTGTGTCTGGATTCTTTTGTAATTCGAATATCGTTTTCATTACATTGATATAGGCTTACATATTTTGAAATAAAATTGATTTTTTCCTTGCATAATACAATTAAAAAAAAAACAGGAAACATGAAAAAAGGAAACCATATAAAAACTGAAATTCGAACACAGGCTTATAGATCTAATTTGATATTGGGTTATTATTCTATTTTTATTTTATTTATTATTTATTAGGTGGAGTGGAGAATGATGTTAGTCGTATTGTACATTATACTAGATTGAAAGAAAGGGCTAGGAAGTATTCTCTTTTTCTGATTCGTTGCAATTCGTCGCAATACGTGATCTGTTTGACTGTATAGATATATGTGGAAATATATGTGGATATTTGATGGTGTATTTTCAAGTATTTCATACGATTTTATGACGTCATTACATGTTTACAAGCTATAGTGTGTATATGTAATTGTAAGCAGATGCAATTAAAGTAAAATTCTGTAAGAACAAAAAAAAAAAAAAAAAAAAAAAAAAAAAAAAAAAAAAAAAACCCAACAAACAAACAAAACAAAACAAAGCAGAAAAGAACGGATAAAGCGGTATGACACAGGTCACCCAGGAAATGCACGCTTATACACGATTAAAGTAAGATATACACGGAAATACAACATAACATAAAAGTACCTTTACACTTATGAATTTCAATATACTTCATGAATGTTTTATGCTGCTTAAAGTTAGTAAACTCGCTAATCTGCTCCGTAGGTACAAGTACGCACTTACAGTGATCGGTGATACACATTTAGTTGACCTAAGAAGGTACGTAAGTATTCATGCGCCATTGCCGTCAGATTTAATTAGCCGAAAATGTACACATGCTGATGACATGGGCTCCATTACCGAAACGTTAGCACGATCATATCTATGTAATGTCTTATCGTGTAATAATGTGCCTATTGCATCATATAGGGAATACGAGAACATGAAACAATTAAATAGCACATGACTTTATCACGTGGCTTCCTACTATCGTTGCTCTAAATAGATCGAATAATTATATGTTAACAAAGTATAAGTAGGAATAAAACTACAAGGAACATGTCCTACACATCCCATATCTACAGGAATAGAAAAACAAGTCAACTAAGGCACGTATAAGAATGCGATACATTTTTATAATTCGAATGAATCCAACCTCATCGAAATATTAATGACACATTTAGACATGGAGAAAATGTTTACACTACTGATAACCCTGATTCTAATAGTAACTAATGTTAACATTTACTAAACTTTATTCTTCAGTTTATGATATGATAAAAATAGTATGAACGACACATGCAAGAGAACTCTTTAGATATGATATTTGTGGTATTAGGGTATTTGTAAAATTAGATATTTATGTTTAACTTGTCTTACCTCGTTCTGGACATTAACGCCCGCTTTAGCATCTACAAGAACCTTTATTAAATCAATGTTCCGTTGTGATGTTGCAATGTGGAGCGGGGTATTCTGATCCTACAAAGATGTAAATGAGAGAGAATGCATTACTACTGTAATTATACATTTCATGCGCTTAAGATCATTTGATCGTATAAATTGGAAATGTATGAGCGGTATTACAACGAAGATAAGCCGCATCCAGGATAGGTTACACAAGATTATGCAACGTTTAGTTCTTGAAATCCACATAAGGCCTTTTCAGGACCTATTTACAGTCGGAGATTATCATCGAGAGGACTGCCGTGCGATTTGTATTTCCTGTCAACGTCTCAGAATTCGTATGCACATGAAATAATACTTAAAATTCACTATGACAGAATATATATAAGAAGACAACAATGAAGAGAACAATGATACATTTAGTGCACCATATGCGCCTACTGAGTGTCAACTCCCCCATACAGAGCTCTGTTGATATACTCTGTGTTTCTTGCAAATATTTTAGGTTTAGCTCACTCTTTCCGGGGTCCTGGTCTCACCTTTGAAATTCAGGGTTACACGAATGTCCACTTTGGCAGTGTTATTCGTGCCATAGTCATGTGGCACCAGTTACATTCATCCATTGAGCATCAAAGACGACAAGTACTTTACCGAAAGGAAACATGGTAGAAAAGATCAGTGCATATTTTACAACTAGATATACATCCCATGTAACTTGTATAACGAATTACTGTGCATAGTAGGACTGCAGGTTATATTTTAAATAAAGTTAATCTCATTAATTGCGGTTGATGAAAAATATCTTATAAATAAACAATCACCGAGAAAAAGTTCCAACTTAAATCAAAGTTTCTTTTTTCGTTCACTATAACGAATAAGCAGGTGCTCAAGGTTATTTGTATTAAAGAATGTTTTTTCTTATTTAATGTTTGCGAATATATTTGACTGTTTTACAGATCTCGTTCTAGGTCATTTTATTAATTATAAAACACAGATTGATTTAAGCATTCCCGAGACTTTTACAGGGTTGAAGTCATAGATAAATGATAACACATATTAGTTCGTGGTCATGGATATGATTCTTATTTCATCGCTTTGTGTACATATGTTTATTTACATTATTTGATTAGTAGCTACTCCGCCTCTATTTATACATTTAAGTGAATGTCCTTGTTCAATCGTTTAATACAGCTTAGTCAGATATCTTCTGTTTTCTCATTTAATTTAAAGAAATAGTTTCCTTTAACATATAATCCTTATAAAGCAATCTATGTAAGATAAGATGTAAATACGGCAGAACATACAGCTAATTCGAGGCAAGGTAAATGATGTAGTTTAATTGATTATCAATTCATAGTTGGTAACTCTCATTTGCATACGCATATAATACTTCTAGAGATATCTGTAAAAAGCTGAAATGTTTTTAAGAGTTATGGAACAAGTTATGTGTTCAATTTATTACGGATGGATAATGATGCGATGTTGAGAAAGTTTGATTTTTATTCTAAAATAATATGAGAAGACATGGGAAATCATCAATGAATTGTGCCATATAAAGATATTCAAAAATTAAATACACCCTGTAAAATATTTTAATGGGATCTTTTCTTCTGACATTTAGATGAGTATATGAGATCCCTTTTCAGATATTTGTATATTGGATTTTAATATTCTCAACCCTGTGCATCGGTGAAGATATATAAACAACCAAATCGAAAATATGGGACCATTGTCGGAACTTATAAAAAAAATCTGAGGAGAAGGGCTAGAGTTTAACTCAACGTGGACTTGTATTTTCTGTTCAAAGAAGTACGAGCTCGTCACCCCTTTTCCTTCACTATTGCAATTGTGAAGTAGCGCAGTGTTTTTGACATCTACCGCAATTTTGGATTGCACAGAATGCAAAGAGACATCTTAGGAACATTTTAACGCCGAAATTGTTACTGACGAGTTTCATCTTGATGATTTTGGATTCAGAGGCACTCTGATCACAGAAGTTAGCAGTAATGACCACAAGTTTACTCTACACCTAAAACATTTAATTATAAACAACAAGACGTTTTATAGTGTGGCGTGAATACCTAAATAGTCTAAACATCCAAATAACATTGGCGTAAAGTTCCGACTCGACTAATTTGCAATTTTTTTTTTTACGTTTCAACAAACATCATAATTTTACGTATAGTATAGATTTCGTCGAAACTGTACTCCAACTTCCTACCTCTACTAAAAGTTGTCGTGAATCATTGTAAGTACCTCTAAGCGGTTTTAGATGTTTTTATGTATCCGATTAGTAGATAGCAAAATATATTCTCCATATTTAATCGGAAACATAATTTGACTGACATAAATGTGATATTTCTGTGTCCAGATTCTTTTGTTAATCTAATATAGATTTCATTATATTAATTTAGGCTTACATGTTTAAGAAGAATTTTTTTAAGGGGGGGGGGGGGGGGGATGTTTTTTTATATTACTACGTGTAACAAATGTAAAAGCAAAAATAAATAAATAAATTAATCAATTAAAGAAACAGACAAAGGGAAACCAAATAAGAGACTGGAAATCGAACACAGACATATAGATCTTATTTCATATTGTGTTATTATCCTTTTTTTATTTTATTTATAATTTTTAGGTGGAGTGAAGAATGATGTTAGTCGTGTTGTACATTATATACTAGACTGAAAGAAACGGCTAGGAAGTATTTCTATTTTTCTGATTCTTAGCAATTTGTGATCTGTTTGACTGTATAGATATATGTGGACACATATTTACTTACTGGGATAGTTAGGCTCTTTCGTTTGAATATGTATTTTCAAGTATCCCATACGATTTTATGACGTCATTACATGTTTACAAGTCATAGTGTGTAGATGTAATTATAAACAGATGTCGCAAAATTAATGCAATTAAAGTTATAAATACTGTAAGACGAAAAACCACAAAACACCTGACAAAGCTTTATGACACAAATCAGGATAAAAGTAAAGTATACACGGGAATACGACATTACATAAAAGTACCTTTGGAGTTATGAATTTCAAAATACTTCACGAATGCATTTATGCTGCTTAAAGTTCGTAAACTCGCTAGTCTGATCCTTAGGTACAAGTACGCACTTACAGCGATCGATGATACACAATTTGTTGACCTAAGAATGTACGTAAGTGTTCATACGACACTGTCGTCAAATTTAATTAGTAGAAAATTTACACATGCTGATGAAATGCGCTCCAATACCGCAACGTTAGCACGATCAATATCTATGTAATCTTTTCGTGTAATAATATGTCTATTGTATCACATAGGGAATACGGGAACAGAAAACAATACAATATTTAAATAGCACATGGCTTTATCACGTGACTTCCTACTATCGGTGCTCTAAATAGATTGAATAATTATATGTTAAGAAAGTATAAGTAGGACTTAAACTACAAGGAACATGTCCTAGACATCCGTTTTCTACAGGAAAAGGAAGACAATTCAACTAAGGTACGTATAAGAATGCAATACATTTTTATAATTAGAATGAATCCACCCTCATCGAAATATTAACTGGCACAACTAGACATGAAGATAATGTTTTCACTACTGATAACCCTGATTCTAGTAACTATTAATATTAACATTTACTAAACTTTATTCTTAAGTTTATGATATGATAAAGAATAGTATGAACGATACATTCAGGAGAACTATTTGAATAATATATTTGTGATATTAGGGTATTTGTAACATTAGTGAGTTATGTTTAGCTTGTCTTAACCTTGTTCTGGACATTAACGTTCGCTTTAGCATCTACGAAAACAGTGATACATTTAGTGCAGCATTTGTGCCTAGTGTGCGTCAACTCCCCCATACAGAGCTCTGTTAATATACTCTGTGTTTCTTACTTTTAGATGAAAAATTTTACACCCAAAACGTTATTGGTGTTTAAGTATTTCTAACATATTATGGTATCTAGTCTGCCTAAACAGCTTAGGTCAGCGATGCATTACAGTTAATATAAACCACAACGTCTTTTGCCTGACCATATAAAAAGGATGAAAGAGGGAAGGGAGGGGGTTGACGTGATCTCAGCTGTATGAAAGACGTCGGTTCGAGCAAATAACCAAATAAGAAATATCACTCAATAATTTCAAAGGATGAGATTGCTGGTTTCTTAGGTACACCTCTCTATCAATACATCTGAGAATATATACGTGCGGAGACTTGCAAGAATATTTGCAATTCTTTATAATACAAATATGATTGATTTGTTTAGTAATGAAGAATCACATAATGGAATATAATAGGAAATGTGTTTCCCCTACTAGTTATATGTAGCTTTCTAGTATAACGAACTGTTTTATTGGGAATACTAATTTGACTTACACTGTCCTTAGCATTGATGTCGGCTTTAGCATCTATAAGTATCGTCGCTGTATCACTGTGTCCAGACCATGCTGCCTTATGGAGTGGAGTTTCCTCATTCTACAAAAACAGAAGTATTAATAGGATTTAATACAATATCAGCCTCTGGCAATGATGTATTTCTAGGAAAGAACACATTATATACTTAATAATACCATTACTACTATTGGAGTGACTATTTGATTCTGACACTTAGAGTGGGTTATCGGATTCGGGTATGGGTGAGGAAATTAAATATCTTTAGAGAACTCTAGGACGCCAATTGCACAAGGATAAATCTGGATTGTACCCGAAATCGAATTTCCTGTGTATATGGGGAAGGGATTGAACTTTTTCGATGGTAAAGACCCACCCGTTTTCAATCAACAGTCATTAAGCAATATAATCAATTGACGCCCAACTTTTGACGTATATGCCCCAATACATAAATAAATTTTATTTCCTTCTTTATTCACGATAATTCAGCGATCGTATTTTCAATCCGCTAGATACCATTTTCTTATGTGACGTATGTGTAGGATGAGAGGCTATGTGTAGGATGAGAGGCGAATGCTGGTTGGTTGGATAGACACACTCCGAAACCTGAACCAAACTCTCCATCCTACACCTACGTCACATAAAAATGCCATCGAGAGGCAGATTCAAAATACGATTTATCCGAAATAGAAGAGGAAATAGGGATTCATTTCGACGGTGATGGGGTAAGTGCATATACTTTTACATGTTAGGAAGAAAGTCGTCCCTGATGGTGTAATTCGTATGCTATTGTATTGTAATCACACCGTCGATCCTTGGATGGGCTTTTGCCCGAACAGTGAACTTACGAGAACATGACCATATTTCATGTGGCGTATCTCAGCTTTTACATGAGATACAGATCTGAAATTTGCTGAGGTTATAGGAAACGTATTTATTCATTGACGCATATAAGTCAAAAATTGGACGTCAACTAGTTTCTAATATTTCTGCCATATAAGATTATTGCAATAATACATAGGCTATATTGCAATGCAATTGATGCACCGACATAGGCTCCTTGAGAAAGAAAGGGGCCAATAGTTAGTTAGTGCTGTAAAGAAAGGGGCCAATAGTTAGTGAGTGCTGTAAAGAAAGGGGCCAATAGTTAGTTAGTGCTGTAAAGAAAGGGGCCAATAGTTAGTTAGTGCTGTAAGGAAAGGGGCCACTAGTTAGTTAGTGCTGTAAAAAGAGGGGTTAATAGTCAATTAGTGCTGTAAAGAAGGGGACCGGAGTCAGTTAGTGCTGTAAGGAACGGGGCCAATAGTCAGTTAGTGCTGTAAGAAGTAGATCAATACTCAGTTAGTGCCGTAAAGAAAGGGGTCAATAGTCAGTTAGTGCAATTTTACAGACCCAGTTTACCACTCTTTACAAATACTTGATATGGTACCGTCAGGTTCGTGTTGCTATGGTAAATCGGTCAAATCATTATCTGTCTAACTATGACATATCGCCGAGGAGCTGGGGACACTCATGCTTCACTATTCGTTGCATAAGTAAGAGTTATTTCCCATTTGGTATTTAATATGAATCAATTAATGAAAATGTCGGGGAGTAAAACCTCATACGAATGTATAGACATTCTATCAACTGCTTAGCACACATAATGTAACTTAACGTAGGAAGTGGCGTCATACATATGTGATGTCATGTTATATATATATATATATATATATATATATATATATATATATATATATATATATATATATATATATATATATATATATATATATATATATATATATATATATATATATATATATATATATATATATATATATATATATATATATAGATATATATAGATATATATATATATATGATGGTTTTTATCTCATCATTAGTTGAGGCAGATTTCAGGTCACTCATCTCACTGTTGTGTTCAGTCGGAAGCGTGTTGAAGAGCAGTTGAATATAATGTATGATATTTATTGTTCTCAAATACACGTTTCCTTTAGCTCCAATGACTACTGTTCTTTTATTTCATGTTTTATTTATTTATATATTGATCCATTTCATTTTGTCGTCAAAATGTGCAACTTCCTGTGTACATACGCAGTTTAACATTTCTCCTTTTCTTTATTTATTTAACACTTCTTATTCCTCTTAAAGAAAAAGAGATACTTTGCAACATTATTGAGACAATAATTGAAACTTCAGCTATGCAGGCGCAGTAAGAGTTTCAGTATGTGTACTGGTCTTACAGTAAAACGTAAAAGAAATTGCGAGGGGAAAGGTGAAAATAGCAAAAGTTCCGTTGGATATGCACAGTAAAGTTTTTAGTATAATCACTTGTCCTAAGGTTGAATGAGGCGCAGTTTTGAATTCGCGACAGGTTACTGAATAAGAAGACCGTTTTACAACATAAGATGGATTCTTTGTAGTTCCGGTAATGGATGGGAGATTATGACGTCACCTGGTCAAACTTCTGCGTGATTCCGGCAGATTGTGTGTAACAAGGCAATCACACACGGATATTGTTTGCCGAGTAGCCCCGGGGATGATCGCTCATGCATATTTAGCAGAAAGCTTTGAATTTCCAGTGTGTACCTCTTCATGCCTGTAGTTGAGTTCTTTGAATTGGTACATCTCTCGTTTTTGAGTTGTTGAATGCAAGGACATGCACGCTTATACACGATTAAAGTAAGATATACACGGAAATACAACATAACATAAAAGTACCTTTACACTTATGAATTTCAATATATTTCATGAATGTTTTTATGCTGCTTAAAGTTAGTAAACTCGCTAGTCTGCTCCGTAGGTACAAGTACGCACTTACAGTGATCGATGATACAAATTTAGTTGACCTAAGAATGTACGTAAGTGTTCATGCGCCATTGTCGTCAGATTTAATTAGTCGAAAATGTACACATGCTGATGAAATGGGCTCCATTACCGCAACGTTAGCACGATCATATCTATGTAATGTCTTATCGTGTAATAATGTGCCTATTGCATCATATAGGGAATACGAGAACATGAAACAATTAAATAGCACATGACTTTATCACGTCGCTTCCTACTATTGTTGCTCTAAATAGATTGAATAATTATATGTTAACAAAGTATAAGTAGGAATAAAACTACAAGGAACATGTCCTACACATCCAATATCTACAGGAATAGAAAAACAATTCAACTAAGGTACGTATAAGAATGCGATACATTTTTATAATTCGAATGAATCCAACCTCATCGAAATATTAATGACACATTTAGACATGGAGAAAATGTTTTCACTACTGATAACCCTGATTCTAGTAGTAACTAATGTTAACATTTACTAAACTTTATTCTTCAGTTTATGATATGATAAAAAATAGTATGAACGATACATGCAAGAGAACTCTTTAGATATTATATTTGTGATATTAGGGTATTTGTAAAATCGAATATTTATGTTTAACTTGTCTTACCTTGTTCTGGACATTAACGTCCGCTTTAGCATCTACAAGAACCTTTATTAAATCAATGTTCCGCTGTGATGTTGCGATGTGGAGTGGGGTATTCTGATCCTACAACGACAAAGATGTAAAGAGAGAGAATGCATTAGTATTGTAATTATACAATACATACGCTTCAGATCATTTGATCGTATAAATTGGAACAGAATAAGTGGTATTACAACGAAGATAAGCCTCATCCAGGATAGGTTACACAAGATTATTTCTTAAAATCCACATAAGGCCTTTTCAGGACCTATTTACAGTCGGAGATTATCAAGTACTTTATCGAAAGGAAACATGGTACACAAAATCAGTGCATATTTTACAACTAGATATACATCCGATGTAACTTGTATAACGAATTACGGTGCATAGTAGGACTGCAGGTTATATTTTAAATAAAGTTAATCTCATTAATTGCGGTTGATAAAAAATATCTTGTAAATAAACAATCACCGAGAAAAAGTTACAACTTAAATCAAAGTGGAGCTCGACATTCTTTTTCGTTCTCTATAACAAATAAGCTGGTGCTCAGGGTTATTTGTTTTAAAAATTGTTTTTCTTATTTTCTGTTTGCGAATATATGTGACTGTTTTACAGATCTCGTTCTAGGTCAGTTTATTAATGATAAAACACAGATTGATATAAGCAATCCCGAAACATTTACAGGGTTGCGGTCATAGGTAAATGATGACATAAATTACTTCGTGATCGTTGATATGATTCTTATTTCCTCGTTTTGTGTGTATATGTTTATTTACAAAATTTGGTTTGTGGCTACTCTTTCTCTTTTTATACATTTATGTGAATGTCGTTGTTCATTTGTTTAATACAGCTTAGTCAGATGTCTTCTGTTTTCTCATTTAATTTAAAGAAATAGTTTCCTTTAACATGTAATCCTTATATAGTAATCTATGTAAGATAAGATATAAATACGGCAGAACATACAGTTAATTCGAGGCAAGATAAATGCTGTAGTTTAATTGGTTATCAATTCCTAGTTGGTAACTCTCATTTGCAGACGCATAGAATACTTCTAGAAATATCTGTTCAATTTGTTATGGATGGGTAATGTTAAGAAAGTTTGATTTTTTTAAATAATACGAGAAGACATAAGAAGTCATCAATGAATTGTCCACCTTGTACAATACTTTCGATGGGATCTTTTCTTCTGACATTTAGATGAGTCTATTACATTTCTTTTCAGATATTTATATAGTCGATTTCAATAGTCTCAACCCTGTGCATTGGTGAAGAGATATAAGCAACCAAATCGAAAACATGGTGCACAAAATAAATATTTAACATGTCTGCACATGTATAACTTGTACAGAATAATATCTTGATAATATCTCTACTCTTAATTCTGTCGATATACTTTTGGTGAGGGAATTTAATAACTAGAAGTGTATGACATACCGTAGAGCTTAGGCACTGAAAAAAAAAAAAACCAATAGCATTGTCGGAAATTATCAAAAACCTGACGAGAAGGATTACAGCTAACCTCAACGTGAATTTGTGTTTTCCTGTTCAAAGAAGTACGAGCTCATCATTCTTTTTCCTTCACTATTGAAATTGTGAAGTACCGCAATGTTTTTGACATCTAGCGGAATTTTGGATTGCACAAAAGGCAAAGACGGATATTAGGAACATCGTTTACGCCTAGACTTTTACTTAGAAATTTAATCTTGATGAAGGAAAGAAGAGGAATAGCATTTACGAGAAAGCATTTCTATTCTAACGACTCGATAATACAAGAAAATCCAATTCCGAATCGCTGTCTAAATCAGGACATACTACGGAAAACTGTCAGAGCAGCCGCAACCGTGAAAGGTTGAAAGATTTTTTCAGATGTCTTCTGTTTTCTCTGTTAAAAATAAAATCGAAATTTATATATCATATCAGCAATGACATAGCATATTACTATAGGGTTCGTGGCAGATAGTGGTAATATTATACATTTTTGTACAGAATAATGTAGGTATACTTGTTTGGACGTAATCTACTTAATATAAGTACTGACATTAATACTTGTGAAAATTCACTCTCTGGTTTCTAGTATAAACATGGGATAAATTTATATATATAATTAATATACTACCATTCTGATTAGACAATTTATATGAATTGGATCAGATGCTGCCGTGTAATAGAATTTCTCTTAGGACTCGGATTTGTGTTTCTGCTAAATATCCGATACATAAAATAATCTTAATAGGACAATTGTTGTAACTTTTAGTTAGTATGACCCTTTCGTCTTGTGCTCTATTGGAATATGAGGCCTGTTGTTGAATAGAAGTGTTTCCTCTTGAACTATTCCTTATTAATTACAGAACATGTGTCTCCAGTTAATGCTGTGATAACAGGAGAGACTTTATCACAAATATAGACTCTTGTCATATGGTATATCTATCTCGCAGTTAGGTGCGTTTTAAGGGCCGGTTCTCATTGTTTGGGTTTCCATAAAAACAATCTATAAACTACATTCAAAATTTTTTCTCGAATACCTTTTGAAAATTTAAAAATCCTGCTCCTATACTTTTCTTAGATTCGGAAAAACTCAGTTTTGAGCAATATGTGTCCAGCGAAATGTAATGCAAAATGTCACAATGATCTTGATGTTTTCTACGAATTAGCTTTTGTTCAAATAAAATATCATAATATCAAAACTTTGTTGTGACAACAATTACCACTTTTTAAACCAGAATCGAAACTGACGATTTGAAATAAGTCTGCTAAACCTTGCAATACATTCTAAATATCAGTTTTATCAAACTGCGTGGATTTAGTGTGGCGTAAATTCCCAACTACTCTAAACATCCAAATAACAGTATTTCGCGTTTCTTTATTCTTCTTGGCTTAGGTTTTTAGGCTTAGTTTGGCGTGAATTCCCGACTAGATACAATTTCCAATTATTTTACGTTTAATCAAGCATCATAAATTTACTTATGGCATAGATTTTGTCGATAATCTACCAAAACTTCTTACCTCCACTATGTGTTGGTGTGAATTAATACAAGCACCTCTAATAGGTTTTGGGTGGGGTTTTTTTTATCAGATTAGTAGATAGCAAAATATACTCTCCACATTTAATCGGAAACATAGTTTGACTGACATAAATTTTATATTTTTTCTGTCCCGATTCTTTTGTAATTCTAAGATCGTTTTCATTATCTTAATAGAGACTTATAGGTTTTGAAAGCTGTTTCTTTTTCTGGATAATACGGCAAGGTGTAACAACCATAAATAATAATAATAATTTAAAAATACATAAATTAATTCATTGATCAATGAGAAACAAAAAAGAAACTAATTAAAAACTGAAATTTGAACACAAAGCTATAGATCTAATTTGACATTGGGTTATTATTCTATTTTTATTGTATTTATTAATTTTAGGGTGAATTGACGAGGATGTTATTCGTGTTGTACATCATATACTAGACTGAAAGAAAGAGGAGGAAGATTTCTCTTTTTCTGTTTCGTCACAATTCGTGATCTGTTTGACTGTATAGATTTATGTGGACACATCATTGGATTACTGGAAAAGTTGAGGAGGAATTAAACACTATCCGAATATAGCGCCGTTCGGAATGCATCGGTTGATAAAAATGACGTAACATTGTTTACATTCGATACAAAGCGCTAAAAGAGCAGAAGACACGATGGAGGCGAATATTGAATGTTAAAATGAGTAAAAAAGAAAATCTCGATGTAAATTTTTTTCTGATAATTAAATATCTTTATCAAAAGTGGAAAAGGGAGCATTTAAAATCGAAAAGTAGATCGGAACTAGCGTACGCGTACAAAAAGCAACCGGCACACGTGTACTGTACCCGAGTTAGCAGAGAGTAGCTGAACGATGTTGATGGAGATTTATGTTGGAATACAGGAAGAAGAATTGTTGAGGTACGGTTTTTAGCTCAACATACTGATGATACGTAAATACTGTTTGTGTGACTCGTCTAAATTTATCGTATATAGTAGAGGTAAACAATCCAGTGACGGATGTTTTGCCATCCTATTTATCATTCTCTATCAGAGTTCTGGGTAGAGAATGCCTGTTTATTTGAAAAAATCTAGGTCTTCGGTTGAAAATAATCATGAAATGTCATGACTATACTGTAGTATGTGTTTTTAGGAATGCATTAATTTCTATTACACAACACATATATTATAATCAGCTAATATAAGTATTGATCAATTACAATGTAACATATATAGTACACTTAGTATGTAATGGAAGAAGAAGAATCGTCTTGTCAATACAGATCAAGTATCAAAATTTTGAAAATGAGGCATTATCATCCATTCTTTTATATTTCCATTAAGATATGGCCTAGGCAGCATATTGCATATGAAGTGCACAAATTCTGGATGCAGTGTGGTGATATGTCAAGTTCCAACTACAAAAGGGATCTACTGGTGCATTTGATATAAATAAATAGTCTACATTAGGTAAAGTTGTCATTTTGTATTTAAACCAATAATTATTCTGCATTTAAACTAAGATGTCTCATGATTAATATGAATAATAACATAATCTGATTTCAGAAATACTTGTAATTACATTGAAATATTTCATTACATGTCTTTTGATTTTTATAATGCTAATGAAGGCATTCTTAGTATACCAACATATTTGAAGTTTTTCTTACACAATCCAAAAGCTTCATGAGTGAGTTATATTCACAGTTTTGTGACAGTTGTGACTGTTGACTTTCACACTTTCAATATTATTCTGAAGTGTCAAAATAAAAGTACCTGCACTACTTTTATCTTTGTGTGTTTTTTACCCCTCCATCAACCAAGATAGCTGCCAAGAGGGCAATGTCTTATTTTACTACTTTTTTATGATTGCCCAGGTTGCTTAAAACTACATGTATATCAAAACATTCAAGAGTAATAATCAATCAAGTAATTATACTGAGTATGCATATTTGTTGTATATTTAAAGAAGCAGCGTTTTGTGACATTTATCACATTCTAAGGGATTTATATTCAGATTCTGAATTTTAAAGGTGTTTGCACTAAATCTCCTTAGTTGAGAATATGTAGCTTTTATCAATTTCTTTAACTTCATATTTATTGTTAAAAAATAACTAATTCTTATCCAGATAACTTTGGGAGATTGGGACCATGTTACTGAAAAAGGGAAATTTTTAAAGTTATATAAATTTGTTTTTCTTGGATTAAATTAAGATCCTTTGCAATGTATTATTTCAGGTCATGTTACAATGATGTTGGTAGTTACAGAATAAGCTGGAATCTGATCATGGTTAACCTACTTTTGAATAGATTATTTCCTTGTCAGGAGGAGACTGCATTATAAACAGAATGGAATTTGTGTTTTGCTAACCAAAATGGAAGACCAGAGTGCAACTGAGCTATTATCCAAGTGATTATATGTGTCCTACTGTCAACATTTTAATGTACCCAATCTTAGATGGTGGGATATACATTAGTTTTAATATAGTAGTCGGTCAGCTGTCTCTCTATTTCTCTGCAAAAAGTAGATCTATGCCATCACTTCTGAATGATAAGTGATAAGGTTTATATTTCAAATGTGAATTGCAAGTGGAAAGACTTTATCAAGGTCAACTTTAGAGTCAGAGACTTAGATTTTGGGCTTTGATCTACTGTTAATTTAAAAAAAACCAGCAGTATCCTTACCTATTAACATATAACTATTCAATGGTGAAAGGGCTTTCATATTTCTTAATATGTATTTGCTTTGGGCCAAGAAAATCTCTTACCATTTTACAGACTTTTTTTTCTAAAAGAGGGGGTGGGGGTGGGGGGCTGTCATTTTCACAAATACATTTGGTTGAAGTTTGATGTTATTATATGGTAGATCAAAGTGACACATTTTACAATATCCTTGGTGGTTATTAATTTATATGCAGGTTATGTACTATACATCAGTGTCTTTTACAATGTAATTATAAATGACATAATAAATTTGAAAAATTGAATCAAGAATTGTGTTTTTCTAGTGGTTAATTAAGGTAAGGAAAGAGGTTAGTTGATGACTATTTGATTAGTTACATTGGAATTCAAATTGTAGCTTTTAAGTTTAATTTTGCTCACCAAAGCCAGTGTTACCTCTTGCATTCTTATAATAAATCCTCAAAACACATACCTGATAAAATTTGTTAAGATTGTACTATAGTCTAGATTTTTCAGTAGGTGGTGCAACAATTGAGAATATTGTTTTTCACCAAATATTCTCTGCTTTTCTTTCAATTTTTCTTTATTTATGCATAAGTGATATATAGGGATCTACTTCAAACATTTTAGATTACATCTTATTTTAGAATTTCATTTCATCACAATTTTGACATAATTTGTCTTGGTCATATGTAACATTGGGACTTTGGTGAGCAATTTTCACTTTCTCGGGCCTCTTTTTTAATTTTTCAATTTAGAAATTGATCATAAAATGTGTTGAAATATATTATATATTGTTATCATTCAAAATCAATTAATATTCATATTTCAATAACCGTTGGACATTATACTGTTGCACGTTCTTTACGACGACGACCTCAGACAATTGATGAATTAACACTACTACGAAATAGTGTAGAGGATGGTGGACTATTGGTCACACATATTCTATAGCCGACAGAGATTTGGAATCTACACCCTATTGCCGACATGAGTCAGATCTACGATGCATACATACACGTTTTCATAATGCTTAAATGTAGGGTTATTTTCCAAATATCCAAATCCATGACCAGCTCTCAAGTTATGAGTAAAGATAAGGTTTTAATACATTATCGATCACCTGCATTTGCCACTGATATACATTTAAAGAATCCAACCCTTCGTGTGTACATCAGGCAAAGAAATGTCGGCTGTACAACAGACCCATATCAAGCATTCGCCTCTTTCTTGTTACATTTTGGTCAGGATGGACAAACTTTCATACATTCAATTAACGTATGCCCTCCCCATTGAATTCAAGGGATATTGCATAGATTTACTTAAAGTCTTATTAGATACGGATTCAGTTATCTAAATGGAATACTGATTCTTTTGTTCTATGATTTCTTTGTTTATTTGGTTTTGTTTTTCTTTCTTTCTTTCTTCTATTTCTTCTCTTTGTTTTCTCTTTCTTTTGTATTTTGCTTTTTTGTTTGTTTGCTTGGTTTCTTTTCTTTTTGTTTTCTTTCTTTTTTGTGTTTGCTTTTATTGATTTGTGTGTGGGTGCTGAGAGGTGGGGGGGGGGGGGGGGTTGTAGTGTTAGAATAATGTGTCACATGGTAAATATTAAATCATTTAACTGATATATATTGTTAAGTGTATTTGTGAAGATACAGGTTCCTGATCGTTTATCGTCAGAGTTGATTTGTTGTATTTGCAATTTGTTGTATTTTTTAAGAATAGCTTTAAATCGAATATTGTACAATGTCTAAATTACTTTCCGACTTCACGAATGTGTTTAAAGTATTTTTTCAATGTCCAATGTCATGCATTTAAGTCCCTTCGAGTACGTTAGTGACATGAAGGCAGAACAAAACAACGAGGAATATCTACGCCCCGACCACCATTCGTCACCCCTTCTTTTTTGTCCTTCTGAATACGGACGTATGCACCCCTGACTTCACGGGATCACGTATATTCTTATTCAGTTTCGTTCATTAATCAATATCATGAGTCAGAAAGTCATTTATTTCCAGAGTGAAGTAAGAACAAGAGACATAACTTAATATTTACAATATGCTAGTCTAATTCTTTCGATGATCCATGCCAAACAGACTCGGCTCGTCAGCCCATGAACTTGGGTCATGGAGGTAGTACCCGGCGTATGGCAAATCACAAGCGTAGTAATATCTTTTCTCGTATAAAATAATTAGTTAAATATAGGAATTGTAATAACCAAATTAATGCATCTGTTAATTTTGAGCAATTAAAGAAATTACCTGGACAGATAAAGTAGTTTTAGCATTCTACACACGCGTACTTTTTCACTTCAGGAAAAATTCGGTCCTTATTATTTCGATAACGGGGAATTTGATATCATGTTTTCAAAAAAAGAACCTTTTAAAATGCATTGTAAATATAAAGAATGACTGTCTCTTTCTTTCTATTTTCATGGGGAATGAACTTGGGTGAGAAACAAACAAATCATTCCAGAACCGCTTTGTTTGTTTGTTTCTCACCCAAGTTCATTTCCAATGAACCTAGAAAAAAAAGACAGTCATACATTATATTTACAATGCATTTTAAATGGTTCTTTCTTTTTTTGAAAACACAATATCAAATTCCCCGTTATCAAATCGGCAAGGACCAAATTCACTCTAGTCGTAGAGTACTCTTGACTGTGCTGTTTTTCCTAAGCATCTATGGAAACAACCCCTACCCCCTTTTTTTTCTTTAACCTAATACTTTGCTTCATGGCATGATCATATGTATCTTAGGACATCAATAGATAAGATAATGCATTTTGTAATGCAATCCAGTCCAGTGATTAACCAATACCACTAGTTAATCACGATTAACATCCAGGATGATGTGGGAAGAAAATACAATTCGGAACATACGTACTCGGGTCCAAAATAACCTAAACTGTTTGACCATACGGTGGTACTATACTTGGTAGTCTTGTAGATAATTTAGTTGTAAAGCCGTAGTTTAGTCTATTATATTAGTTATTTTGATATCAAGTCAAACCTGTATTCAACCCGACAACTGTATGAAGAACGAGAAGAAGAAAGAGAGAGCTTGCCATCCCATCCAACAAACAAACAAAAAGCAAACAACTATTTGATATTATTATCCAAATGAAAATTGAAGCATGCGTTTTCAAATTAATACACATATATACTTCTCTGTCATATTTTAGCGAGCGAATTATCTCGCACATTAGGGGGAATGAAGGGAGATGAGAGGGGGATTTCGGTCAGTTGATTGCGGTCGGAAAAGGTCGCTTCTATCCTTCATATAAATCACCCCTTACTCTACATTACAAGGCAATAGCGAAAAATGATGCTGATAATTACATTCGAGTTCAATGTTAGCTCAGACATGCAAACAATTTGTTTCATTTTATTCAATTACATTATTATTTATATAGGTTGATACTTAAAATTCATCAATGCATAAGGACAATTCCGAGATTTTATGAAAGGCTTGCTACTTCATCACAGTGCTTGAGATGCCATTCTCAATTTCACCATTGTGCATCGTAATTTATAAACTTGAAAATATTAGCTGCTATTGCGTGATGCGGCAAGGACGACCCAGGTTCGAGTCCCGGGTTACCCCACTTCATTAACGATGTCGGGCACCTCCTGTTTCCATGTAAGATGTTAAGCATGTAATATGCATCAGTTTTAATTCGCAACATCGCCGGGATTCATCAGTGATCGCCATCTTGAACTCTCCAATACAGCGCTTGAAAAGTGCGTTCTGATGAACATCTTACAGTAAAGTGAGGTGCGTACTTGAAATATTATTGTTGATATTTAGTTGATCATGACTTTAAATATCCGGTGACAACCACGGTAGTAAATTACCGCCGTGTTTTCTAGCAAAAATAGTCGTCCCCAAGAGGACCACTTTTTTTCGCCTAAACTAGTCTGGTCAAATTTTATATTTTACAGGCTGCATTTCGGCAAGTATGTGGTCTAGGACGATGACACTTGGTAGTCTTGTAGATAATTTAGTTGTAAAATGATGAATATTTCGTGATTTGGTTGTTTTTATTTCCTGAGCGTTATGTAAGACCAGTGTCAAAATATGTTCATCAAATGACGTTACTCTTGGCATAGCTATATGTTTGCGTATAGTTCCGACTAGAGTAATTGTCAATTAGTTTACGTTTCAACAAACATCATAATTTTACGTATAGGCTGAATTTCGCCGAAACTGTATTCCAACCTCCTACTTCGATTAAGAGTTGTCGTGAATAAATGTAAGTACCTCTAAGCGGTTTTAGATGTTTTTATGTATCCGATTATTAGATAGCAAAATATACTCTCCATATTTATTGGGAAACATACTTTGACATAAATTTGTTATATCTGTTGCCAGATTCTTTTGTAATTCTAATATAGATCGCATTATATTAATATAGGCTTCCATGTTTCAGAAGATTTTGGGGGGGGGGGGGGGGGGGGGGGGGGGAGTTAATACAACTATGTGTAACAAATATACATAAAAAAATTAATTAATTAAAGAAACAGAAAGAATGGAAACTAAATAAAAAACTGCAAATCGAACACAGTTCTATAGATCTTATTTCATATTGGGTTATTATTCTATTTTTATTTTATTTATTATTTTTAGGTGGAGTGGAGACGGATATAAGTCGTATTGTACATTATATACTGGAGTGAAAGAAAGGGCTAGGAAGGATTCTCTTTTTCGGATTCGTTGCAATACGTGATCTGTTTGACAGTATAAATATATGTGGACACATATTTACTTACTGGGATAGTTAATCTCTTTCATTTGATGATGTATTTTGAAGTAATTCATTCGATTTTATGACGTCATTACATATTTACAGGTGATAGTGTGTAGATGTAATTATAAACAGATGTCGCAAAATTAATGTAATTAAAGTTATCAATGCTGTAAGAAAAAAAAAAAAAACACAAAACACCTGATAAAGCTATTTGACACAAATCATCAAGGACATGTACGCTTATACAGGATAAAAGTAAAATATACACGAAAATACGACACTACATAGAAGTACCTTTGGAGTTATTAATTTCAATATACATCATGAATGCATTTCTGCTGCTTCAAGTTAGTAAACACCCTAGTCTTATCCTTAGGTACCAGTACGCAATTACAGCCATCGATGATACACATTTCGTTGACCTAAGAATGTACGTAAGTGTTCATACGCCATTGTCGTCATTTAATTAGTCAAAAATTTACACATGCTGATGAAATGGGCTCTATTACCGCAATATTAGCACGATCAATATCTATGTAATGTCGTGTAGTGTAATAATATGACTATTGTATCACATAGGGAAGACGGGAACAGAAAACAATTCAATATTTAAATAGCACATGACTTTATCACGTGGCTCCCTATTATCGTTATAAAATAATTATATGTTAGCAAAGTATAAGTAGGACTTAAACTACAAGGAACATGTCCTACGCATCCGTTTTCTATAGGAAAGAGAAAACAATTCAACTGAGGCACGTATAAGAATGAAATACATTTTTATAATTCGAATGAATCCATCCTCATCGAAACATTAACTGACACAACTAGACATGAAGATAATATTTTACTACTGATAACCCTGATTCTAGTAATTATCAATGTTAATATTTACTAAACTGTATTCTTAAGTTTATGATATGACCAAAGAGAAAAAAAAAAGAAAAGTATGGACGATAATTCAACAGAACTATTTCAATATAATATCTGTGATATTATGGTATTTGTAACATTAGATATTAATGCTAACTTTTCTCAACCTTGGTCTGTACATTAACGTCCACTTTAGTATCTACAAGAACCTTTATTAAATCAATGTTCCGTTGTGATGTTGCAATGTGGAGTGTGGTATTGTGGTCCCAGAATGACAAAGATGTAATGAGAGAGAATATATCACCATTGTAATTATACAATTCATTATATCGTATAACGTGGAAATGTATGAGCGGTATGACAACGAAGATAAGCCTCACCCAGGATAGGTTATAAACTCAGAAGATGATAAATAAAAAAAAATATGCCACGTTTATTTCTGGAAATCAACATAAGACCTTTTGAGGACCTATCTACAGTCGGGGATTGCCATTGTGGTGACTGCCATGCGATTCCTATGTCCTGTTAACGTCTCATAATTAGTGTGTACATCAAATAATACTTCAAATTCACTATGAGAGAAGTTCTAAATATAAAAAGAAAAGAATAAAAAGAACAATCATACATTTAGTGCACCATTTACGCCTACTGTGCGTCAACTTCCCCATACAGAGCTCTGTTGATATATTCTGTATTTCTTACTTTTAGATGAGACATTTTACACCCATAACGTTATTGGTGTTTAAGTATTTCTAACATATTATGGTATCTAGTCTGTCTAAACAGCCTATAGTCAACGATGCATTACAGTTAATATAAACCACAACGTGTTTTATTCTGACATATATAGAGGAATAAAGAGAGAAGGGAGAGGATTGACATATGACCTCAGCTGTATGAAGAAAGTCGTTTCGGACAAACAACCAAATAAAAAATATCACTCAATAAGTTCAACGGGTGAGATTGCTGGTTTCTTATGTACTCTCCTCTATCAAAACACCTTAGAATATATACATGCGGAGACTTGCAAGAACTCTTGCAATTCTTTATAATACAAAAATAATTGTTTTGTTTACTAATGAAGGATCACATAATGGAATATAATAGTAAATATGTTTCCCCTTTATTTCCTATAATTCCTACTAGTGATATGCAGCTTTCTAGTATAACAAAATGTTTTATTGGGAATACTAATTTGACTTACACTGTCCTTAGCATTGATGTCGGCTTTAGCATATATAAGTATCTTCACTGTATCGCTGTGTCCAGACGATGCTGCCTTATGGAGTGGAGTTTCCTCATACTACAAATACACACGTATTAATAGGATTTAATACAATATCATCCTCTGGTAATGATGTATTTCTAGGAGAGAACACATTATATACTAAAAAACACCATTAACACTATTGGAGTGACCATTTGATTCTGCCACTAAGAGTGGGTTATTAGATTCGGGTATGGGTGAGAAAATTAAATATCTTTCTATCTGTAGAGAACTCTAGGACATCAATTGCACAGGGACAAAGCTCGATTATACCCGGGATCGATTATCGTATGTAAATGGAGAAGGGATTGAACTCTCTTGATGGTAAAACCCCACCCAACTTCGATCAACATTCATAAAGATACATATTCAATTGCCGCCAAATTTTTACGTATATGCCCCAATACATAAATAAATTTTCTTTCCTTCTTTATTCTCGATAATTCGGCGATCGTATTTTCAATCCGCTAAATGCCATTTTCTTGTGTGAAGTATGTGTAGGATGAGAGGCAAAAGCTGTTTGGTTGGCTAGACTCACCTCGAAACCTCAACCAATCCCCCATCCTACATCTAGTCACATAAAAATGCCACGAGAGGCGGATTCAAAATACCGCCGCCGAATTATCGGAAATAAAAGAGGAAATAGGAATTCATTTCGACGGTGATTGGGTACGTGCATATACTTTTACATGTTTGGAAGAAAGTCGTCCCTGGTGGTGTAATTCGAATGCTATTGTATTGTAATCACGCCGTCGATCCTTGGATGGGCCTTTGCCCGAACAGTGAACTTACGATGACATGACCATATTCCATGTGGCGTATCTCAGCTTTTACATGAGATACAGACCAGACACTTGCTGAGATTATAGGAAAAGTATTTTTTCATTGAGGCATGTACGTCAAAAATTGGGCTTCAACTAACTTCTAATATTTCTGTCATATTAGAGTATTGCAATAATGCATAGACTATATTGCAATGCAATTTATGTACCTGCATAGGCTCCTTGAGAAAGAAAGGGGCCACTAGTTAGTTAGTGCTGTAAAGAAAGGGGCCAATAGTTAGTTAGTGCTGTAAAGAACGGGTCAATTGTCAGTTAGTGCAGTTAAAAAGTAGATCAATACTTAGTTAGTGCTGTGAAGAAAGAGATCAATCGTCAGTTAGTGCAACTTTACAGACCCAATTTACCACTCTTTACCATTCGATCAAATGATTATCTGTCTAACAATGACAGTTAGCCGAGGAGCTTAGGACAGTCATGCTTCGCGATTCGTTGCATAAGTAAGTGTTATTTCCCATTTAGTATCTAACAAGAATCAATTAATGAAAATGTGGGGAGAGTAAAACTTCATACGAAAACATAGACATTCGCCGAACTGCCAAGCAAACATAATGTAACTTAACGTAGGACGTGGTGTCATACATATGTGATGTCATATTTTGTATGTATATGACGGTTTTTATCTCATCTTTAGAGGAGGCAGATTTCAGTTCACTCATATGATAGTTGTGTTCAGACGGACGCGTGTTTGTGAGGAATTGAATATAATGTATAATATTTATTGTTCACAAATAAACGTTACCATTAACCCCAATGACTACTGTTCTTTTATTTCATGTTTTATTTATTTATTTATTTAAAAATAAAAGAAATTAAGGGGGGGGGAGGTTTAATAGCAAAAGTTCCGTTCAATATGTACAGTAAAGTATAATCAGTTGTCCTAAAGTTGAATGAGGCGCAGTTTTGAATTCGCGGCAGGTTACTGAACAATAAGACAGTTTTACAACATTGGGTGGATTCATGAATTCTTTGTTGTTGCTGTAATGGACGGGAGATTATGACGTCACCTGGTCAAACGTCTGCGTGATTCCGGCAGAGGAGTCTGGGAATTACACACCGACATTGTTGGCCGAGTAGCCCCGAGGCTGATCGCCCATGCATACCGAGCAGAAAGTTTTGAACTCCCTGTGTGTATCTCTTCATGCCCGTCGTTGAGTTCTTCGAATTGTTACCTCTGTCGTTTTTGAGTTGTTGAATGCAGTTATGATCTTTCAGCTAAAGTTTTTTTTATAGAAGTTAAACGTATTTTTAAAAAAGGGACTTTTTATATATACCCAAAGATTTTATAAAATTTTATGCACACAGAAATTATCTGTATCTTAGAGACATAAGGTGTAATTATAATTCGGTGAGTGAAAAGTTAAAGATTGATTAGTGTCCGATGTCATTCTGTTACAATTAGCTGGCAGCGATACACAGGGATTTTCGTGTATATATTCACACGAATATCTTTTGATTTTTCTGGTATAAGGAAACATCCTCGTTGTCAAGACAATTTCTTCTAAAAATCTATCTAAAAAGTTTACGTAAAGCCGTCGTATAGATATCTATCAATAACTGAAAATCTTTATAGCAGTTAAAGATTAATCTAAAAACATTCGCCTCTGTTTATGAAGTATATTTATAGTCTAATCACAGCATGATATGTAGCATTTACACTAATATTAATTTCATCAAAATGCTCCTTTTTGCATCTGTAGAAGCATTTGAGATTCTAGAGGCCGTTTTCGGCCTTTCTAAAGGTTGTTTTACGTCATGTTAAATACCGTTATTTTGGCAATCTTATAGGGCGTTTACGTATGCGATAAGAAGACATCTGTGATGCGTAAATTCGCACTTTTCCAAATTTTCAATGCTAATAAGAAGGCGTTTTGGAGTTTACTTAGAGGGAGTTCTGCACGTCCTCAAAGGTCTGCTTTTGATGATTCTATCGCCCTCTCTTAACGGGCATCCTGTGATCATTGTAAAGCCCGTTTTGGTGTACACTAAGGGGGCGTTTCGATGTACGCTTAGAGAGCGTTCTACGACTCGGAATGCCATTTTGTGAATCGCAGAATGTCCTTTCTTTTTCTAGTAAATGTGTGCTTTTTACGTCCCTATAAAGGCCGTTTATTGGCACTATTGTTGACGTTATTGGCGCTTAAGGGGCATCGGCTTTTTCATTGGTCATGTTAATTATGTGTACACTTAGGGGTCCTTTTGGTGTACACTTGAGGGCGTTCTACGACTTTTGAGAAAGTTGCTGAAAATTCAACATGGCCTCGTGAGCTTTGGTTTCCCATGTTACAGATTTAAATGTTCTAATTTTTCCGTTATGAATGCCATGATCATATAAAGGAAGTTTTTTTTTTTCTATTTACGTTTCCAGTTGTTTTTTCATTGTATATAAATGATTACGTGAGGCTTTACAAAGTTACAACGGCGGGTGTGTTGGAATCGTAGCAAATAATAAAATTGATTTCAGAATTAATTCAACCCACGAAACTGCTTTAGTAGAAGAAAAGGAGAAATTAGATCAAACACAAGTTGACCTGCTGACTGAATGTAAAGGAAGATCAAGGGATGGATCAAGAAATAATCAAGCACAGACATAGGATCCCTAAAAGAACAACTAGCTTGTTGAAGAAACACGTTACTTTCAGGACAAAGATAGACTTCGTTACAACACGACCACTCAGAATATCCGTGTTTATGACTATACACCCCTCAAGATGTGGTAAACATCTTAAAATAATAAGACGACTATCTAGGAGAAATGTCCAACCCGACATCTTATACGTCTTAAAAACTTCCTTTAAAATACAATAGACATAATCTGTGTTGCACGCTGACTAACAGGGCTGTAGGGACTCTATGACGGGCCTTGTCCAAACCTTTTCAGGAGAGACAAGGTGCTTATAGTCGTCCCCTCTGCCTGTTAGTCGAGACTCCCATTGATCAAGGATCTAAGCTCGCAGAGCACGGTTTACTGATGTTAATATCGCCTTACATATTTTTGTTAGCAACAAATTATCCTATGTTTATGACCTCTTTTTTTGAGAAACCTGTTGATTCGAGTTTTCTATAAGGAGGATTATTTATAAATTTTTTAATGTGTGTCCTTTGATTGTGCTGCTTTTGCTGTGAGTTGGAAGGTTGACGCCCATAAACCGGTTATCCTCACCAAATGAATGACGTTTGTTACTTCAAATCACCGTCCTATGTCGGTATGGTATCCGCAGTACAATCTAATATTTTTGAAATGTCATTTTTCCTTGTACATTCTACTATTATCAGTTGTTGTGTGCATGTCCTTTGTAATTTTTGTCATACAGCTTTGTCAGATTTCTTCATTTTTCTCTTTTACAGTCATTTCTTATCTAGAAAAAGTGGGAGGGTGGCATCTTATTCAACTGTATGACAAGGGTGGTCTCGGAAAAGAAAAAAATAATTTGAAGGGCAAATAATGCAAGTTTTATAACGAGAAAATTCGTACAGGGATTATGAAATAAAATAAGTGAAAACATTAAGAATGACGCTATAATTTAGCACTTAAAATTTTAGAAGTTATATGAAAAGTTGTTAGACTTTCAGACTGTTTGCAGTCACGATGCATCATTGAATAATATCATTTTAGCCTTGTGTATATCTTCATTCTTCATTAATATATTACTAAATAAATAAAAAATGAGAAAGATTCTACACAGACGATATGGCATAGATGTTATGAATTCTGATCAAATCATGATCAAATCAATTTTATCATGGATAGTATGAAAAAATAACGTTATATAATGGAAAATATGAAAAAATAACGTTATATAATGGAAAGTATGAAAAAATAAAGTTATATAATGGAAAGTATGAAAAAATAACGCTAACATGAAGCAGAATTCATCAAGGGGATGTACAGTAAAAGTTAATAACGAGTAACAACATTACATTACAGAATTATTGATTGTAGACAGATGCCATAATGACTTAGAACAGGGAATTGAGTGACAAACGGTACTCAATTAGTGTGGTAAACCGGTTGAAGGTCCTTACTTCCCGCTCATGTCAAATGGAGTACAATCACAAGACACACATTATATATTGGCTCCCAAAACTACATAAAAGTCCATATAAATCACGTTTCATATCTAATTCTAGCCACTGCTCTACTAAGGTACTATCGAAGCATATTGCGTCTGCTCTAATTGCTATAAAAGATCATATTATCAAATATTGTGATGTCGCATTTCATAATAGTAACATCAATTACTTTTGTTCGATAAAAAATTCTCATGAAGTTATAGACAAACTTCTTTCGCTATATTTCAAAGCGACTCAAATTTCTACATTTGATTTTTCTACACTTTATACATCTCTGCCTCATGATTTGATTAAAAGCAAGTTGCTGTCTCTTATACAATGGTGTTTTCACAGAGAATCTAAAACGTACACACGTACTTCCAATAACTCCGGATTCTTTTCCAACAAACAATATACTTCATATAAATACTTTACTTGCAAGGAATTAAGTAAAGCACTAGATTTTCTGATGAATAATATTTTTGTGCAATTTGATGGCAAGATATATCAAAAAATAGTTGGGATTCCTATGGGTACCAACTGCGCGACTCTGATAGCAGATTTATTTGTTTATTATTATGAGAGGGATTTTATGGTTTCTATTCAAAAATCAAAACGTTTTTACCTCATTGTCAAATTTAATCATACTTCCAGATATCTGGATGACATTTTGGTTATCGACAACCCTGAATTCGAACAATTTATATCAGAAATATATCCACCAGAGCTCACATTGAATAAAGCTAATACTTGAGATAAACCTACACCTTTCTTAGATTTAAACATAAAAATTATCCACCACCTAATATATATAATATTTATGATAAACGTGAGGAGTTTTGATTTCCTATTGTAAATTTCCCTTACTTGGATGGCGATGTCCCTCGACTCCCATCATATGGTATCTATATATCTCAATTAGTTCGAATTGTCAGAGACTGCACCGATGTTTTGGACTTTCATAAATGAAATTTACAAATTACTACTAAACTTTTAACTCAGGGTTTAACTTCAGAGCTTCTATCTAAATTTGGAAATATTTCTTTTCAACAGTATGTATCCAATGGAATTTCCCATCCTAATTTTTACGGTGATCTCCTATATAAACTAAGGAAAGTAAAAAGCTCCGATAACGTTATCTTATCATGTAATAAAATAGTCAAACGTCTTCTAAATAGACAATATGATATTTAGATCATCAAAAAGACTATACGTCTTGTATTTGGCCCCTCTATAGCCTTATGCAGACTTTTACCTGAACGTTGCACGCTGACTAACAGGGCGGTGGGGACTATATGGCGGGCCTTGTACAAACCTCTTTCAGAGGAGACATGGTCCTGAACCTCGTCCCTTCTGACTGTTAGTCGGGACTCTTATTGATCTAGAGTCTTAGCTCGCTTTCAGAGTGGCAGAGCGCGGTTTATCATGTTGATGTGGCATATATTTTTATACCATTATGTGTTTTACAATACCTTGCGTGTTTATATTTTTATGACCTCTCAATATTCGATACCTGTTGACCCTTGTTCTTTACATGGAGGATTATTTATAAATTTTTAAATGTACATCCTTTGATCGTTCTGCTGTTACGGTGTGTGGGAATGTGGGCCCGTAAACCGGTTAACCACATCATTTGTTTGGCTTTTGTTAAATTAAATGACTGTCCTAAGTCGGTATCGTAATTGCACTACAATCAAATATATTTGTAATGTGTTATATGTTCTAGTATATTATTTATATTCATGTATTGTATCGCTCCATGGTGACTTCTGCCACATAACTGAGCCAGTAACTCCTCTTTTTCCCTTTTTAAATAAAAATTTTCTTGACGTGGTCGTTTCTCAATGTATTCGGTAGCGAGTAGAAATATGTCGCGAGATCTTCATACTTGGCCGAGTAAATATTCACGAGTTACAGAAAGTCATTTAGAAAATTAAAGAAATATCACTAAAATAAATACTGATGGTGCTATAGACGAAAAATGATCACATGTGCTTCAATATTGTGTAATAAATAAATAAATGACAGGGAAATGACTTTCTTGGGTATATATATTAAAATCAATGACAACAATATCGCCTTGTACCTTTCCCCAGGCTAGATGGAGATGTGATGCCTTATATGCTATATTTATTTTAGTTGCGGGTTGCTTTTATTTTTGTTTGTTGATTTGTTGGTTTGGTTGGTTTTCTCTCTCTCTCTCTCTCTTTCTTTTGGATGGCAAGTGAAAACGTTAGGAGAGAGAGAGCTATGAATAATATTAATTGACCATAAGAAGTGAATCTGGGGAGTTTGTTAAGTAACCAGTGGGAGTACAAAATAAGACACAAAATGTTGTTTATAAATCGTTTATTGTTGTTAATCATATCTTTCTGACCGGAGTACGTTGATAATTGCGCGGATGGAGTTCGTTTATTTTGATGAAAAGGAATGGAGGTTATTATTATCGAACATGATACTGCAGTACTTTATAATATTCGCTTTAACTGCAGCCAGTCATTTGCTTATATTGGTTAGACGTATATGTTGCTCTTATATAAATTGGGATTTCGCAAAAATACATTGATATAAACCTCAGTCATATTAGGGACTTTACTTTTTCTGTCACTAAGGATATCCGTAATATATATATTATTTCCATCGACACGACAGACTTTAATTGCATAACATCATCAAGCTAAGCCACTCAAAATACAGACTGACATCAATTAAAATCGTGGAACGTCTAGAAGAATGAAAATGAAAAATAGCCATGCATTTAAAAGCATATAATGATAATAACATTTAAAAAGGGGGGAGGGGGGAGGAGGTTGAACACATACAAATTAATGGACGAAACACATGTGAACATGATATCGGATAATGGGATGGGTGTGTGTAAAGAGGTGTGTACAGGTTACAGATACAACGTTGACGTGTAGTGCACGATATTTTTTTTTTTCATTTTAAAACGAAGGCAGTAATAAGGAATTATATCTAAATATGTAATTATAGCTGAAAGAAGAAATTGACGCATTTGGCTCCGTCATATCACAGAAGTCACTACGGAAAAGCACTGTTAATGTTGTAATAATGTAGACATACGGAGATAGGAAAATAAATTATTAAGTAATATTCAAGTATTCTGTTGTAACTGAGTAAATATGGAATTTATTATTATCTGTGGTATTTACCTCGATGTTAAATAGGGTATAAAGATAACAAAAGTGAATGCAGAACAAACGATCACTTGTGAAGTAAAACTAATGGGAAATTCAAGCAAAGCAAACGGCGGACCTTTGAACGTGTTTTTCTTTCAAAGCACATGGACAAACAAGGTATGAATAGATGTCGTAAAATGAAATGCTTTATCATGAAATATATAAAATATCTAAACGTATGGGGCAACGGATTTCACATATACTCACAATCAATTGTAATGCAACAATGAACGAGATGTGAATTTTATTAAAAATGCCATTGGTATCATGTAAATCCATTGTCAACTATACAATGGTTTGAGAAATGAACATCCTGTGTATAAAATTGATTACTTGATTGTGCAGTGAATATCAGCAATGACAAGCACGACAGCCATTGTAATCAAAATTCTTTGCAACCATCGCAGACGCCATTCGGTCCATTGCAGTCGATTCTGTCAACTGATTACCGCCAACTTATTGCCTTTAGACTGTCGAATTACATTACATATTTTATTCTAAACTGTATTCACACATGTTGAACATGCTTTTATCAAAATTGTTGGTTGATGAAAATCAATGAAAATATAACTGCAGCATTTTCATTCAACTTAAGTACAAATCCAAGATATTGTTCCGAAATCCACAACTCGAAGTCGAAGAAACACGACAATACATATGTCAATATAATATAAACAATCTCGAACCTCTGTCAAAACAGAGGTGGGATCATGTTCCATAAAGGAGTAAGCATCCCCTGCCAACCGGTCACACCCGTCGTGATGCCATAAGTCCTCGCAGATTTCGGCACCAAATGTATTCATGTGAAAGTACATGATATGGAACCTGATGACAGAAGGTTCAACACTGTAAACTCTAAAAATGTCTTCGATATCTTGATGCAGTCGGCTTGCTCCTACAGTACCCTTCCGAAAGAGAGGTAAAACACTATAAATATCAAATTTTTCAATTCATGTTGGACTATGATAAGTTTATTCAAATAAAAATTGGCACACTTTCTAATTTTGCATTTCTGCCAGACTTGATGTTGTTATGCAGAGAGGAGAAAAAGATGTGACCGGACTTGGGAATCGGGCCAGAAATTTTGGCTTTATACATACCATGCAGATGCGCTAACAAAAGTTGTCCAGGTCACTACCTAAAATTCGCCTCAGCGATTGATGCTGTCTGTGTGTCTGTCCACCTTTCAACATTTTGGTTAACCTGCTTTTGATTTTCAATCAAGCCATACCGTCTTTTTATAGCAGATTTGTATTTTCTGTTTCAGTATTGATAATATAGACCTTTTTAGGCATCGAGCATGCGAAGCATGATCGAGAGCCTATAGGGATCGTAAAAATTTTACTTCTTCGCCGCATTTCCTGGCCAAATCTCATTCGCGAAAGAAAATAGTGCTTTCTTTTGAATGCTCATATTAGATTCTAGAAATGCAATTATACTTCCTATATTGCCTTGAAACATTTATTCGTAAAAAATGTTTAATATGCAATGTGACGTAAACATTGTGATTCCTGATTAAATTATGCGAAGGTATAGACAATATTTGACCTTAACCAAGGGTCCAATTCGACTTTTATGCTTTCGGATATACTCGACCTTTTTCATGTAAAAGGCGAGATTGTTCCGAATGTTGTTTATAGACTTAGATAGGGGGCTACATGATATCATATTTGCATTTAAGATCGATTTGTGAACTGTGCGTGTAGTTAAGAGTATGCAACTGTAGATACAGCAGTGAATTGAATTTTGAAAGTTTGAACTGCATTTGCATTATTTGTTGTTAAGAAACCCCAATGCTATATACAGTCCACTCTCGTTACAACGCCACTCGAAATAGCTGCATATTCCGAAATCGGCAAAAATCTGCCCGTAATAAAAGTACATGCTCTTATTTGTGTTCTTTATACCGGCATATTCGCATTTTGGCATCGGCAGCACGGACAAATTTACAGTTTCATACCAATTAAAATTCTATACACAGGCAGACTACCTTAACTGCCGATATGGTATCTATCGACAAGGGATTTCACGGCTGACCGCACCAAATATCCGGCACGCGGTTTAGTCTGTTATTTGCTTTTTTACAACGCACATGCTTTAACCTGTACCTGGCCAAGGATGTATAGTTTAAGAACTAAACTATACTTCCCTGATATGGCTTCATTTGAAATAATAAAAAAACATTATGCAGGAACTGGAATATGTTTATTCTACATTCAGTATTTCTACGTAAATATTTTATATATTACATACACTGTACATATAAATTAAACAGAACACAATAGAGTTCGGTAAAGACCAAGTTTATTAATTGAAAAATTTTGATTTATATAATTTTATACGAAATAGAAGCAATTCGTATACAGACATGGCCGTTGTAACGAGAGTCATTGCACCAGAGTCGTTAATGTACTCTATAAACTTGGGATTCCAAATTTCAAGGACTTTGAAATATTTACACGATACCCCCGCCAATGAAGTTGGGGGGGGGGGGGGGTTGCTATATAGGAATCACCATGTCCGTCTGTCCGTGCGTCCCGATTCGTGTCCACTTGATAACGTATGTACCATAGGACTCAGGATGATCAAACTTGGTATGTGAATGTCTCATGGGCACGGGATGTGTCATGTACCAAAATTTTGTCACTGTGACCTTGACCTTGGCTTAAGACCTCTTAGATAGTAAATCCTGGGCCACTTTGTGTCCGGAGCATAAGTTTTTATTTGATCAATAGATTTGGATAATATTTCACAGGATTGTTGCCCATGACCTAAGGATGTATCATGACCTTAACCCATGGTCAAAGGTCAACGTCAGTGTGGACTTGGTTGTTCAAATCCTGTCCGGACCATATCTGTTTACTGGACGGATGGATTTAGTGTTTTCCCTTGCCTAAGGATGTGTCATGACCAAGGTCATAGGTCAAAGGTGGATGTTACTGTGGACTTGGTTGTTAAAATACTATCCGGGCCATATCTTTATATGGGGTTGATGGATTTAGATAATATTTCGCAGGATTGTTGCCCTTCGCCCAAGAGTGTGTCATGGCCTCGACTCAAGTTTAAAGGTCAAGTTCAATGTGGACTTGGTTATTAAAATCGTGTCCGGGTCGTATCTTTTTATTTGGTCAATAGATCTCACAGGATTATTGCACATGACCCAAGGGTGTGTCATGACCTTTACCGAAGGTCAACAACAAGGTCACGGTGTACTTGGTGTTAAAGACCCTGTCCTGTCAATATCTTATTATTGGGTTAATAGATTTGGATAATATTTCACAGGATTGTTGTCCATGACCTCAGGGTGTGGCATAGTTCAATGTCGCTGTTTCTTTGGTGACTAAACTCTGATTGGATTTTGGCATGACTAAATATTCAGCTTCCTGAATTATGGCATGTTTTTTGCCTGTATGGCCTTTCAGGCCTTTGGTTTTCATTTGCAGGTGATTTCAAAAGCATGAATCAGGTATAAAACATTTTGATTGATCTGTGCGACACATATATTTCGCGAGGGTATTAATGTAAAAGTAAACATGTATTTAATACTACCTTACTTTTTAAATATAGCAACTAGTGCATGTTAATAGGATGTAGCTTCATTGTCTGTCTCGGACTTTGCCATTTTAATAGTACTAGTAGTCTAACATGTAATTCCCTTCCTTTAAACTTTAATATTTTCACGTTTAATACCAGCACTCTGTCACTTCAATATTATGTAATTACCATCCGTTCATCTATGATATTTTCACATCAACAACACTCGGACAGTCTGTTACTTGTTGTGTGGAGAACAATTGCTTTCTAACTATTATTTGTTGTGCTTTTTGTATCGCCTGCGAAGCAAAGTGACATTTATTCATTCACTTCGGGATCACTTTTCTGTCTGTCTGTCCGCCTTAACTGTCACACTTTACTATCAAAGCTTACATGCGACATAAGTGTTCCTCTTTGTTTAAATAAATATATTTACATTTTGAAATTTACTCCCAATCAAGTTCAATGGAATACAGATTGCATTTATGCAATATGGGCCAATATTAACTTGCAAACGATAATTATAGATGCAATTTCATACCGATCGATCAGCCCCTGTAGCACAAAAATTAATATATTACAATTGAACTGATTTTTGTCCCCCGCTTTTGCGTAAAAGCGAAGGGACATTAAATCTTGTTCGTCCGTCTGTCTATACGTCCGTCCGATTTTAAACTTGGCCATTACGTTTGATTGGTAAGTGCTAGGGCTTTCATATTTCATATGTATATTCTTTGTGACAAGACCTTTCATTAGACCATGCACTTGATCCTGACCTTGGAGTTTGACCTACTTTTCAAAAATTCTAACCTTGGCTATAACTTTAGATTCGTTAGTGCTTGGACTCTCATATTTGACATGCGTATTCCTTGTGACAAGACATTTGATATCACAATCTTGACCCTGTGACCCTTGACCTTGGAGATTAAAAAACTGTATTGCAGGGGACTCTTGATTCACTGAATCTGCTTGTTGATCTTACATCACAATGAAATTTTAATGTAAATATATTAAAGGAATGAATGTCTATCTGACTGCAGTCATGGGGATTTTACAGTACAATTTAGATTACTCATGAATTATATTCTCAGATTATAAAAATCACCTTTTATCCTTTATGCATGGTTTCTTATTTCAGAATTCCTGTCAATGCAAAGAATAGGTTGTTCAATGAGGTGTTGCAAGTTTTAAAGAAAAATAGTGTGGCCTGTTTAGGTTGACAACATTGGAGGTACGATTGTTAAAACACTGACAGATGTACTCTGGTACATTGACCCACACAGATCAAAGCTTCAGTCCAGAGAAATTAGCCTCCCCCCAATATTCAGTGATCGTGTTGGTTACAATGACTTGAAAACGCAGTGGTATGATAGTATAAATAATTCTGTTTGTTAGTTCCACTGGCCATGTGACCGTGTTCGTTTCATTGCAATTTGAATGCCCCTGTTTTCCATTGTTTTATCGCATTAGGAGTGTAAACACTGTGCCAATAATACAGAGCAAATTTATACAGTATCATTCTCTAAAATTCTATGATGGCACTGTACATGTCACTATGAAAGACAATGTATTTCAACCTTCTTCTGTCTTACGTCATGTAACAGAATCATGCAAAATACTGAGAGCAGTGAGGATAATGTAAATCTAATTTATCCTTTGCTTTTTATTTACAATGATGGTGGTCCTGACCACAGAACAACCTATTGGACAGTCCAGTTGGCATACCTTGTGATGTTCATTGCACTCGATCTCGATATGTTAGTGGCTGCACGCACAGCTCCATCCCACAACTATAACTACCCAGCTGAACGGTGCATGGGCTTACTCAACATGGCTTTGCAGCATACTAGCTTTCAAAGTATTGAAATGGATCAAGGATGGGAATCTAAAGTCAAATCTCTCTCAACACTAATGAAAATACGCCTGGCCAGTGAAAAGCAGCATGCCTTGAAGGAGGCTTTGATAGATTCTTTGGACCCAACACTTGCTCAGATGAAGCAGCGCTTCAGTCAGCTACAACTCCACGATGAAGATGTTCATGTTCATGATGCCGCAACAGACAATACAATGCGCTTATTTGCTGATATGATAGATGAGTTCTCAGAGGATGAGACTACCGACAACCACAGTAAACTGGATAAAAAGAAAGACTCCTCTAAATACAAGAAGCTGGAGGTCTTCTTGAAGCTGCATTTCAGAGAACGGCAGCACACATTCCAGGTAAAGGTTATTGTTATTATTGTTTAGGAGTTACTTTCTGGTAAAAGAAGAGTGGTGTACTCTGGGCAAAGGCTAACAATGGAAATGGTAAGACCGTTGCCAAGAGGAGCTGAATTACAAGTGTGGTTCACCACTGCTACCAGAGGGTCACAAGTTCAGAGATGTCCTAGTTGTGTTGATATAACACACGTAGAGATATGCTAACTATTTATAACCATATGCATATGCTCTGTAGCCAAGGCAAGCCAATGACTTGGATCAATAAACACATTTTTGAGGACATCAGCATAAAAAATACACTTGGCAGCATTCAACTCAATATCGTTTGACTGCTTATTTCTTTGTATACTATTTATGATAAAAATCATGCGATCGTCCGTCAGTATATGTGTTCATATCGCAATTCATGTGTATGTTCTTATTTTGTGTTTATTTTAGCACATTTACTTATATTCAAGGGTGCAATGTGGGAATTCTTTGATTACGAATGTGTCAAATCTTTACAATCTATTCCTAGTTTGAAAGCATATACAGTAATATCCAGTCCTAATATAATATCATGTTAACATGGCGTTAACGAGAAGTTTGCTTTCTTCGTACACTCAGGACCGCTAAGCACACGCGTCTGCGTTAACTCAGATTTCAAAGTGAACTTATTTCCGAGACAGCGTTAACGCGCTTGACTGCCGCATTAAAACGCTTGACAGTCTCGTTACCTACAACCTACAAGTTTCATTTACATGTACATATAGAAGAATTGGAGGATCGCTATGTATATACTGTACGTCTAAATAGAAGAAGAAAAATTCGTCCTTGTTACGGGTTGAATTTTACAAATATTGAATGCAGTTTCCGAACACTGAATATAATGAACTTTCTTCTTATTTTCCAAACAAAAAAAAAAAATAATAATAATAATAATAATAAATAAATAAATAAATAAATTAAAAAAACCCCCCAATATTAATAATTATGATAATAATGATAATAGATAATAATGATAAAATTGAAAATGAGAATGATAAAAATTATAATGTTCATACATAACAAATATAGCTAAATTACAAATAATGATAAGGAATAAATGGAAATATAGATAAATTAAAAATCAATGTATGTTAATGAATAAGAAGAAATAAATAGAATAATTAAAAACAAATACAAAAAATAAAATTTTAAAGGTGACTATAGTAGTTTCTATATTGTATAAACTGACGATTTTTTTTTCAGAAATACCTTATTGCATGGCTCCGCGGCAATGTCCTTTCTTATATTATATTCGAAACCTTTAATTCGGGATTTCATTTTGATATAATATTTTATACACATTCAATATATTATGTCGATATTCTCGGTGATTTAATTATATTCATTATATATATTTCCTCCAATTTTAGCACTGCATAGAAAGAATGAAGGCATGTAATCATACGATTGGACCAGTCGCTCGCGGTAATAAATTGCGTTAACGCAAAATTTCCTCCCGAATTAACGCAAGGAACGAACGTGTGTCCAGTAGAGCAGTCCTGTCCATGAACTGAAGCAATCCTCGTGACCGCTTTTCGTTTTAACGTGTATGCTATGTAAGGTCTGAACCCATCTGTGTCTAGAAGTATCATTTATGGGTAATAGTATGTCGTTAAAGTTTATCTGGTCCAGGCAGTATTTTAGGGTTCCGAGAACCGAGTCCTTTACCCCACCAATGGCAAACAGATGTGATCACGTTTTCTTCTTTTGTTATATATTTGTATTACTCGTTTTAAATAAAGATATAACCGTTCAGATTATGACCAACACTTTAGTGCATTATTGTACAACCAGCTGCATCATTTAAGCCAAGTGTTTAAAAGGACTCAGACGTGGACGTTTTACAATTAATCAGGTAACACATCGTGCCCAATACTTAAAACAAACCAAAACCTCTACCACCTTAGCAGATGCACTATTTACAATGTTGGTTTTCGTTAAGGGATAGTAAACCGTGCCTAGATCATACAAAAGACGAAATAGATGTGATCTTCTATTGTTAAGGAGTTTTATCATTCGTTCTAAAAACGTAAACGAAGTATCTCCCCGTTTATGTAATCACATATCTGTAGCAGAATCAGACATATGTATGATTCAGATTACATATAAGCAAACCAGCAGATTTAACACAAGTTGAAGAGATATGTGTGTGGCATCTTCAGATGCAGGTTGCGAGTTTGTAGTTACTTCCATTTGCTTGCTTAATATTAATGTTTAATATTTGCTCCATTTGATGCCGAGATGTGTAGAATCCTGCTGTACAAGCCGTTTATCAAAATTGCAAGATTACACAATGTAAGGAATTGTGTAAGGAAACGAAAGAAAAGCGCATGTCGTGTTTAATACCATCTGTGTTTGTCTTACACCATATTGTTTCTTATGTGAAGAGTGATAATCAATGCTACTGGAACATACCATTATCTACGGGAAAACAGATTTAAACCTTTTGATCAGGGTTTTATCAGTACATTTTCTGAAGACAGATAACAGTTACCTGGAGATACATATTTCATGGATTATCTATATGACGTCAGTACATATTGTTGGACTGCGGAAATCATTGTATCGTTTTGATAAAAAAAACCCCAAAACAAAACAAATAAATAAACAAAAAAAAAAAAACCATAAGGGCATATAAAATGTTCCATTATCGTGCAGTTACGACATCGGATTTGAATAGCCGCAAGTAGTGGCCCTATATGAATTATAGGGCCACAATTCTTTAAGTTGCGTAAACGGAATGGCCGGCTCCTATCTACCCGTTTTGGCATATATAGAAAGCGGTTGGCAATAATAACTTACACCGACCTGTCTACATATAATTGTTAGCCCTACCTGTGACAAATTTGCCGGTTTGTTTATATGTAGTCTGAATCATCCACACGTTTGCGTACTAACATCTGGGTAGCAGAATCAAACATATGGATCATTATTCATTATTTTTGGTGTTTGGTTTATGACATAACAGAAGAATCTTGATATCATCTTTTCCATACAACATCTCAAAGATACATTTTAGATTCTAATCGAATTCAGTTATTGAAGTATAACGTACATTGTCCCATACGGGGTCAGGGATAATCAGTATATAATTCTATGTTTGTGACTTCTTCATTTCACTAATAATTAAAGATACTTAGCGGTTAAACATCATTGAGACAGATTCTCAGTAGCATTTACTGCAGTAGGAAGAACTGGCAAAAAAAAAAAAAAAAAAAAAATAGAAGAAAAGCAACGCGTTTATCGTAGATATCTGCTTTATGTAGAAATATCTATCGTGGTCTAAACATTCAAGCGAGTAAAGAGGTTCTCAAGCTCTGCTGTTATGTATTTGCAGTAGGATTGTAGAAAGCATCGTAATTGTTTCTTGTGTTGAATGTTTTTCTTATGCTTTAATGGATCTATGAAGATATGCAACGCCAGTGTAGCACTAACAGCGATACGACACAGTGGTCATCACTGACACTTAGACGTTTGTGGCTGGGAAATTAATAATCGATTATTTAACGAAATAACCAATTTTTACCAACAATTAAATTCTATATAAAGAATAGATACTATTTCCATGAGAAATGTTGAACAACTTACTGTGCATATAAATGAACAGTCACATCTTGTTCTAATATAAATCGAAATGCATTCTTTTGGACAATGTTTATGTACAAGACGTATCAACAGTTTATTTGGATTCCTATGGGCACCATAGGCGCTCTCCATATAGCAGATTTATTTTTATAATGTTATGAGAGAGACTATATGCATTCCATTCAAACTTCTAAACGTTTCGACCTTATCGATAAGTTCAATGACACCTCCAGATATCTTAATAATATTTTACTTATCGATAATCCTGACTTTGAAAACTATATCAATGATATTTGTCCACCTGAACTTCATTTAAACAAAGCAAATACCTCCGACCAGGAAACATTTTAAAAAGTTAAATAGTAAAATTATCAACAACAATATTCGTACCAACATATATGATAATGTAAAGATGATGGATAAATCCAAACCACAAATCCAAAAATCATGAAACCATAGGACATACAAAATCAGTGAAAATGAAAAACAAATGGAAAATAACAAAATATGTCTACTTGAAGAGCATATGTGAACCCCTGTGATGGAGTGAGATCAGGTGCCCGGGGAGAGTGAGCATCTCCTGCTTGCTAGCAACACCCGTCACATATACCCCGTAGAAAGAGTCAAATCGTGTGAATTCCACATGTATCTATATATGGAGAAGTCGAAGTAGGTAACCTTCTAGTATAGAAGGTGTCAAATCTGTGTAAAGTGATCGGAATCGGTCTCAGTCCAGAATATCATTTAAAAGTCTGGGTAACGAGATATCATATGGAGTAATAAGAGTCTCGTAACGACCGTAGAACTTCCTCAGTAAACGTGACGACTTTGGATTTCTTATTGTAAATTTCCCTTATCGTAATGATGATGTCCCCAACTCTTATCATATGGTATTTATATTAGTCAATTGGTTCGGCTCGCTGGAGCCTGCACTAACGTTTTGGATGTTCACACAAAAAATTAGCAGATTACGTTTAAACTTCTTATTCGGGGTTATAGATATCAGAAACTTCGAAAAACTTTTGGTAAATTTGATAGATTTTACTCAGACATTTTATCTAAATTCGGAAATGTTACTTTTCAACAATATGTATCCAGAGGAAATTCCCATCCCAATTTCTACAGTTATCTAATGTACAACTAAGGAGGGTCAAAGGTTCCAAGAATTTCGTATCTGCGGGTTCTAAAATTATTAAACGCCTTCGCCTTCGACTTCGACAGTATGACTCCGAGGTCATCGCTAAGACCTTAGGTCTTGTGTTAGGTCCTAAACAACCGAAGGCAGACTTTTGCTTGAGCGTTCCTCGCTAACTAACATATTATTCTATAAATTTGCGTGTGTAATAATTTTTATGACCTCTCTTCTTATGAGACCTATTGAAACCTTGTTCGCCACATGGAGGAAATTTTCAAATGTATGTCCTTTGATTGTGCTGCATTTACGAGGAGTGGGAACGTGGGCGCCCGATAACCGGTTAACCACACCGACTGAATGACCGTCTTAAGTCGCTATCGTAACTGAAACACAATCAAATATTTTTCTTATGTCGTTCAGTGTATATTCTACCTATATCATTTGTTTTGTCTGTAGGTCCTTCGGATTTCTGTCGTACAGCTTTGTCAGTTGTTTTCTCTATTTTGTAAATAGGGATGTTATCCGTTTATCAAAAGGGTAAATTGTATAAAGGGGAAATTCGTACAGGGATTATAAAATATCTGGATACATCGAAAGCATCAACAATGATACAATAATTACACACTGAAAAGCTTAAAGGTTGCATGAACATATGTGAGAAATTTATATTCTTTTGCAGTCACGATGTATGATTTGTTAATTATTATTACTATGCTATCCATGCGTGTATCTTAATTCAGTCTTAAAACTGGATTGATATAAACGATTCCACGCAGACAGTATTACATAAAGATTATGAATTCTGATAAAATGATTGTCCGTCATATAATGGAAAGGATAAAAAATAATGTGATGATGAAACGTAATCCTCCGAAAAAAAAGAACTGAAACCAAATGACATACAGCAAAAATGGAAAATCGAATGCGTTAGAAATAAGAAAGGTAGTAAGGATCGTATGAAAAACCATGAAAAGGGAATGAGATACGACGTGCTTTGCATAAACAACACGATTAAGTACGAACAATCTCTCTTTCCAATTGAGGGAACTCATCATTGCGTTAGACTGATTGATTGTTATTTTACGTCACACCAAGTTTATTTCACATAAATGTTGACGGAATTTGTTTAATTGGTCGCAAAGAAATGTCAATCTTTGCAGCGGACTCACCCAAAGCAATAAATGATCATTAATTAGTCCCGTATACCGCGACATGAGAAAATTTTACTGTCTCATGTAAATGACAGGATATCGATGACAAGAGCACGAGCCGAGCACCCACTCCAATGGGCTACACCGGATTCAGTATTTGATCAGAAGAAAATAGTATAGACTACTCTAAACTCGGTGGATGAACTGTCCAATATTTGTCAAGAATGACTCATTCAGTTAAGTTTACAATTATTATTATTATTGTTATTATTATTATTATTATTATTATTATTATTATTATTATTATTATTATTATTATTGTTGTTGTTGTTGTTGTTGTTGTTTTTGGTTGGTTTTTGTTGTTGTTGTTGTTGTTATTATGTGGCACTCTGGAGAAGGTGCTAGTGATTTAGTCGTCCTGGGTTCGACTCCCCTCTGGTGTTGTCCTTAGGATGAGACAGGAAAAACCGAATTCTCGTGTCATGGCAGACGTAGGATGTAAAAGACCCCTCACTGCTTCGGGTGGATCCGTTGCAAAGGTCTAAATTTGTATGCAATGCATCAGGCTGAAATAGTCGTATAGTGACGAAAAACGATAATCAACCAATCAATTATTATTCTTTATTATTATTATTTCCTATTTATAAAGATGAATTTCTAACTGTGGTAACAAGACAGTATTAATTTATATGGAGTAAATATGGAACATATTCGTAATTGTGAAGATGGTGGATAAATCGAAACCATAAGCCCAAAAATCAGGAAACCAGAGGACAGAGGAAATCAGTGAAAATGAAAACACCAAGTACTACCCTATATATGTCATATTCATGAGCATAGTGTAAGCTACAATATCATCTCGAACTTTCTCGAACGTTCAATTAATTTCGATATGAATTTTACATTTGAATAGACACCCGTCAACCTTACAGCTTACTTGTTCCATTACTTGAGGAATATCAAGTGTACAAGTAAACCTTGCAGAGTATATTCGTCTAAATAGCTATTTTTCCTTCTGTCTGTACGTCTACGCATTTATGAAACCGGTATTCTAAGTCGATTTCTATAAAGAATGTGAGGTCCTGTTATGTCAAAATTGTTCGACACGCATGTATAAAACAATACCAAAAAACTTATAGGTTAGTAATCGAATAAAACACTGTTCCTAACCGATCATTACATACTAATTCAAAAAATACAAAGTCACGTGAACTACAAGTTTCCTATGCAACCCTCCTCCTACTTCCTTTTTTGTTAGGCATATCACTCACTGTGAAAAAAACCCCAAACAAAACCCATTTTCTATTTTTAAACTTGGGGGGGGGGGGGTGATTTGTAGCAGTAAATATTATATTATAAATAGTATAATATCTAATGAAAACAAGTTATATTTTTGCTCTATCAAAGAAAAGAAAAAATAATAATAAAAAATACGAAAATATATAAAGGCGGATAGGGAAAAACTGTGATGGAATGGGGTAGAGATCTGCTCATCCAGTCGCAGTGACGAAATTAACAGAGATAAAGAAGACAAATACTGGGAACAAAAGATAAAAACACACAAAACCTGAACAAGGCAAGTATGCAATATTTGGTTTAATATTTTGTTATTGTTATTGACTCCTAAATTATCATCCATCTTTTTTGAATTAGTCAAATGGTTGATTTTCACATTAACCCCCCTCCTCCACTTTTTCGGAAATCTTGGAACCTCCCATGGTACGCACCTCACATATAGATGATATGTAATACGATTTTCCATATCCAGCGAATACATACCACACACAACTTCTTCCGAGTTAGATCTCACAAATTAATTCCAAGTACATTTTACAAGTATTCCATGTCTTCTATTTGGGTCTTCTGTTTTCTCTTTTATGCAAACTATACTATCATAATGAATATGTACCATCAGCCAATTGCCATTGATTGGCCGTTTGGCTCCCTTTTTCTCTCGGCTACTTTGGTTTTAACTCTGGTCTTCAAATTTTTATAAGTAATTAGAATTTCGATCATTCGGTCGTGATTATAACTGAAAAGATATAAGTTGTTGAAATGCATACCTGCTGCACAAAAAATAAGGTATATATGTTGTAATATTTATTTTGAGAACGCATGATGCTGTAGATTCACACGTCAGTCAATGAAGCCGCTTGATGTCGCTGCAGTGAACACGGTTACAGGCTGAAACCTCGATTCCAGGGCAACATGGCACAGTTACATGTACATCATGTTGATGTCGCTCTCTCTATATTCTTTATCATAATCTTACTCCATATTTGTAATTGTCTTAATATATTTCTACAACCTCTCAATATGAGATACTCGTTGGCCCTTTTCCTCTATTCAGAAAATTATATATAAATGTTTTTAAATGTGTGTCCTTTGATTGAACTGCATTTGCGATGAGTGGGAAAGTTGGCCCCTAAACCGGTTAACCACACAAATTAAAGAAAAAAGAGGAGTTACCGGCTCAGTTATGTGGCAGAAGTCACCATGGAGCTATACAATACATGAATATAAATAATATAATAGAACATTTAACACATTACAAAAATATTTGATTGTAGTGCAATTACGATACCGACTTAGGACGGTCATTTAATTTGACAAAAGCCAAACAAATGGTGTGGTTAACCGGTTTACGGGCCCACCTTCCCACTCACCGTCACAGCAGAACAATCAAAAGACGTACATTTAAAAATTTATAAATAATCCTCCATGTAAAGAACAAGGGTCAACAGGTATCGCAAATTGAGAGGTCATAAAAATATAAACACGTAAGGTATTGTAAAAACCATAATGGTATAAAAATATATGCGACATCAACATGATAACCCGTGCTCTGCCAGTCTGAAAGCGAGCTAAGACCCTAGATCTGTAGGAGTCCCGACTAACAGTCAGAGGGGACGAGGTTCAGGACCATGTCTCCTCTGAAAGAGGTTTGGACAAGGCCCGTCAAATAGTCCCCACCGCCCTGTTAGTCAGCGTGCAACGTGCAAGTAAAAGTCTGCATAAGGCTGTAGAGGGGCCAAATACAAGACCTATAGTCTTTTTGATGATCTCAATAGCATATTGTCTATTTAGGGGACGTTTGACTATTTTATTACATGATAAAATAACGTTATCGGAGCCTTTTACTTTCCTTAGTTTATATTAAGTACCGTTTGTTCCTCGATTGACCGTCCTAAGGCGGTATCGCATCTGTTGTATAATTAATACTTTGTAATGACATTTCATCTATTTCATAAATTGTTACCAAGTTTTGTTGTACACCTTCATGGTGGCTCTTGTCATACAGCTAGGTAAGAGGTTAATCTCTGAATGTTTGTTACATCTAGCACTCACATACATTAAATAGCAGTTGGGAGTAAAATCATTTAGAAAGAGTCTGATTCTCAGATCATTTACTGCAGCAGGAGGAATTCTTGTCACGTTTATAAACATTATTATTATTATTATTAGTATTATTATTACTTCTCTCTCTCTCTCTCTCTCTCTCTCTCTCTCTCTCTCTCTCTCTCTCTCTCTTTATAACAATAACGCTATTATCATGGAGATATGGCTGTAGACACAACATACGATTCTATCCCTATCAAACAATAACGCTATTGTCATGGATATATGACTGTAGACACACCATACGATTCTATCCCTATCAAACAATAACGCTGTTATCATGGAGATATGTCTGTAGACAACATACGATTCTATCCCTATCGAACAATAACGGTATTATCATTGATATATGACTGTAGATACACCATACGATTCTATCCCTATTAAAACAATAACGCTATTAACATGCAGATATGGCTGTAGGCACACCATACGATTCTATCCCTATCAAACAATTACGCTATTATTATGGAGATATGGCTGTAGACACTCCATACTATTCTATTCCTATCAAACTATAAGGCTATTATCACGAAGACATGACTGTAAATACAACATACGACATACTATCAAACAATAACGCTATTAAAATGAAGATATGGTTGCAGACACACATTACGATTCTATCTCTTTCAAACAAAAACGCTATTATCATGCAGATATGGTTGTAGACACAACATACGATTCTATCCCTATCAAACAATAACGCTATTATCATAAGATATGACTGTAGACAAAACATACGATTATATCCCAATCAAATACACGTTCCCTATTCTGCAAACGCTGGACGCTTATTTTTCCGACGCACATGGTCTTACCTCGATTTAATGGAGGCTGCCATGTGCCTGAATACGGCTACCAGTTAAGGCTTACTTTTGGTACTTTTAGGTTGTTTACTCAGACAAAAAAGCAAAAAAGTTTTCACTGAAATCTCCACGACATCATGGCTAAAATATTTGATATTGAAATCTGAGATTTAAACTTTAATCAAACGTTCGCAGCAGTTAGACTCCATGCAAACGAATTCTAGATATTGCCGTCCGTCTATTTATTATACAATTGCGATATGGTACTGCCATTAGACAAAATTCTGGCACCAAGAAGACTTTACATGGGAAAATGTCAACAACCAATTGTAGTGCAACTACAACACAAATGTTTTACAAAAAGACAAAAAAAAAAAAAAAAAACGCAAAGAACACCGCGAACGGCAAAAGCCGACAAAAACAGCAAAAAAGAAAAAAATTCACTGAAGAATCGAGAAACTGGAAAACTAAAGACAACCTGACTATGTAATGACTGACGAAAACAAACTCTTTCTTTCATAGTGAGGAATCAGTTAGTCGGAAATACATCACAACACACGCAAGACTTACTATGTGAGCCAAAATCGATGTATGGGCAGTAGTTTGTGACGAAGGCGGTAATATTTAGAGAAACAAGATATGTAACCTCAACATTCTGAAGATGAAGATAATACGACATCTATCAATCGTGTGGATCAAGAATCAGAATTTTGCACCACACAAAAGACTACATGAACGAAAGGATTCGGCTGACGAAAATGGCAGTCCTTTAGCGGAAGTCTGCAGACGGTATGGGAACCGAGATATACCCAGCTCAATTCTGAATAAAATGAACAAATTACGGAAATTAAACTAGAACAATCAAATCCATTCACTGATCAACCGAGCAAACTGTATGTTGTCCAATAAAAGACTCACGACAACCTGGAAATGGAGATGTTGGACATCAAAGGCACAAAAATGTCATCAAACGAAAAAGAAAGCATGGAGACAAACTGAAAAAAAATCACTGTGATTTTGTCAGAATTGAAACTGAAAAAAAGTAGGACTTGTATAAACAAAATCGAAGTTAAGCCGAATCCCAAGAATGTTCAAGCCAGAATGGTCACCAAAGAAAATCAGAGAAATAAGAGAAAATAGAGGATAATTTGTATTTAGTACAGATAGTTTGTACCAAACTTCTGTAAGATTATAAAGCCTCTCATCAGTTTAAGAAAACCGCAGAATTCAAATGGACTGACGAGTTCCAAAGAACTTTTGATTATCTGATGGTGAGTCTTACCGTCTTACTACTATTACAAACCAGCCATTACTTCCCTATTAGTACAAAGTATTATACATGAATACAAGCAGCAATACCTTAGGAGCGTGTCTCATTCATGGAGCAGAGGAATATGAAGAGAAACAGTCTACTTACTTTCAAACAAACTCCGTCTATCCCACACGAGAAAGAATCATTCGCTTATCATTATTAACTACAGGAATGAGATCATAAGTCACATGGAAGTAAACTTACAATAAAAGAAACCCTAAACACATCTGATGCAATTGTATGACAAAACTTATTATGGAACAATTAAAAGACGTGCATTTTAAAATATATAAAACGTACTGCATTTATATATATCGAAAAAAAAAAAAATTACACAAATTGAACATGCAAATAAGAAATGTAAAATAGATATATTTTTCCTTCTTTCCTTTTTATCAATATAAAATATAAAAGTTACTTCAATTTTAACCTATCTTCCTTTTTGTCAATATAAAATATAAAAGTTACTTTAATTTTAACCTATCTTCCTCCGCTCTTCTAAAAATTAATTAAGGTCCTTGTTCCATAGGTGTCCCGACTAATGGCGTAATATCTTATCTCCTCTGAGGAAATTTAGACAAGTCCCGTCATAGAGTCCAAAAGTCCTGTTATTGACAGTTTACCGTTCCCCAAAAAGTTTGTAACGGGCAGTAGATCAGTCATGTATCAGACTTATTGTCTTAGCAATTATTCTAGGGCCTTATTGGGGATTGCAAAGGCATTTTACGAACTCATAACCAGATGCTGCAACGTTATCTGAGCTACTGATCCTTCCATCTTTATATACAGGATTGCCGTAGACATGTTGTCAATGTCTGTTATTATTATTATTATTATTATTATTATTATTATTATTATTATTATTATTATTATTATTATTATTATTTCTTGCTTGATGTATTGTTTATGGCATAAGAAAAGAATAAATTTTGCCGTACAACATCGAAATGATACAATTAAATGACTAATCAATGATACTTGTGGTTTAAACATCATTGAGACAGATTCTCAGTAGCATTTACTGCAGTTGGAAGAACTGCTAAGTAAATAGAAAAAAGAATCCCAACGTGTTACTTCAAGATATCTTATTTATGTAGACACATCTACCATGGACTATACATTCAAATGCTCAATAGACTGAAGATGACTAAAGAATTTGTCGAGTTTTATTTTTATGTATTGTAAAGTATTTGCATTACAAGTTTAGAAAGCATCATAATTGTTTCTCTTGTTAAATGATACTCTTTTGATTTAATGGAACTAAGAGCGAGGTGTCAGAGCAGTCATTCTTTGGCCCCTTGATGATTGTGACTGGAAGAGAATGACCGAGTATTTAACGAAATAACCAATAACAAAATTTATTTTGATTATTAAGATACTTTTTCATAATAAAAAAAAAAATGAAATAACTTATTATATAGATAAATGAACAGTCAAAATTCTAGTTTAAAAAGGGTAAATTCTATAATGGAGTATACAATATCTCAACACATCTTAAACATTAACAATCATACTATAATTACACACTAAAAAAGGTTAGAGGTTGCATCCTAGACATATATACAAACGGAAACTGGAAACTCGCCGCTTTGTCCGGAATATGTTGCCTGTCCTTTTGTTAGGCTAATTAGGTGACCGCGCTCTACAGTTCGCCGATTTTAACCCTTAGGATATCGAGACAATCTTGTATCATTAATCATTTTTAATAACACGATTTTTCGTCAGAGGTCTTCAATCCCTGCCTTTCTTCTACACCTTCAGTTCCCTTTATACATTTATTCATTTAACAACTTTGATATTTACAGGTTCTTGATAAAAAGCAATCAATGCCCCTGTCTTTATTACTATTTGATTAACTAATTAGCATGATCACCTCAGGGAAAGCACCAGCGTATGTTGTTCTCATTCATGGGCAGTATATATCAATTTATTGTTTATTTATTAAGTCTGAATTAAAAAAGAAAATGGCCATCGGGAGGCTGAAGAAAATATGCATTACAATATACCTTCTGCAATTCGTATTAATAAGGCAATTTAAATTTCTTGAAAGTGTACAAAATGACTTCCAATATAAAAGTAATATATCGCCAGATAATACAATTTTTTGTCGTTTATGCTATCAATTTTCCGGTTAACAAAGATACAAGATATACCGCCTATGTAAAATTGGATTAAAATCAAATAACTAACAAGGTTTTGCACACTTAATAGTATCAAAATATGTCTGAAAATACAATGTAGTTATGAATTTAATCAGACAGATAATAGTATTTTACATATATTAATGTCTTACTATATGACGGGCCTTGTCCAAACCTCTTTCAGAGGAGACATGGTCCTGAACCTCGTCCCCTCTGACTGTTAGTCGGGACTCCTACAGATCTAGGGTCTTAGCTCGCTTTCAGACTGGCAGAGCACGGTTTTTCATGTTGATGTCGCATATATTTTTATACCATTATGTGTTTTACAATACCTTACGTGTTTATATTTTTATGACCTCTCAATATGCGACACCTGTTGACCCTTGTTCTTTACATGGAGGATTATTTATAAATTTTTAAATGTACGTCCTTTGATTGTTCTGCTGTTACGGTGAGTGGGAAGGTGGGCCCGTAAACCGGTTAACCACACCATTTGTTTGGCTTTTGTCAAATTAAATGACCGTCCTAAGTCGGTATCGTAATTGCACTACAATCAAATATTTTTGTAATGTGATATATGTTCTAGTATATTATTTATATTCATTTATTGTATAGCTCTATGGTGACTTCTGCCACATAACTGAGCAAGTAACTCCTCTTTTTTCTTACTTGCCATCATTTAAGCTGCAAGCCCAATATTGAATCTTCGGTTAATGGAAATATATTTAACACCAAATTAGACAAAGACATAGATTGAAATACTGTCAATGTTATATATGTCATCACTTGAGAATCTAGAGGGTGTGGGGCTCAATATGTCGGGGAAACTTCTCAAACTTTGAAACAACGTTTTCGGAATTATTCCTATAAAAGTCGTAATAATTCAAGACGTAAATACCAGAATTTTCTTTATAACCACTTTAATAAATACCAACATAATATTAACAATGTGAAAATAACTCCAGTAGAAAATATTTCTAAATTACCAGGTGATACGAAATCAGATGTTAAAAAAACACTTTTGGAAACCGAGCTCTACTGGATTAAACAACTACAAACCCCATACCCTCTCGGTCTCAACGACCAAATATATCGACAAGGTAATATTTCTTCTCGTCAGAATAAGATCAATATTTTACATTAAGATATAAAACTATTAGAAAACGTAGGTCACATGGCCGTCGCCGTAATCGTAACATCAGAAAACGTAATCGTTTAAATAGGTTATTAAATGATCTTCTATTTATCGCAAAAAAATAATGGCCGTCATGAACTTTTGCATGCACTATCCTCTATTCCGGTAGATAAATTGAAACCTATCCTGGACGAAGCTGATCTTCGAAGTTTACGCAATTCTGATTGATATAAACTCAATTTGATTATTTTATTTTCATATAATAAACTCTTTCCTCGTATTCAGTCTCTTCCACCCGAGCAGCAATGTCTCAAAATTAAATTTATTAAAAAAAGGCTTCGAATTACTTAACATTTCTAATATTTTCCGTGATCATAGAGTCACTTCTAAAATCCCCCAATATTTTGAGAATTTAGAACCTCCACTTATTTGTTACCAGTACAAAAAGCCTATAAGGAATCTTATTTTAAATTATAATAAAGTTACATCTAACCCTGATGTTTCAGACTCTATTCCTTCGTCGTGTTCTTGTGAAAATTCTAAATATGTTTATTAACCGGCAGGTCATATTATTATTGGTGACCTAAACTGTATTTCGGACAAGAAATTGCGCACCCTTTTTGGAAAAGGACCTAAATATAGGTTACCGTCCAGGGTAGATTTCAATAAATGCCGTGACAGTATAGAGGATGCTTTAACTACACATTGTAAACGTTGGTGTAAAAAGGAACAGGTCAAGGTTCATGCTCTTAATGATTGGAAATACGAGATTTTAAGAATTGTCGATATCCGTATTAAGAACTTTACGGAAAATCCGCATTTATTTCAACAGCCTAATACATTGGCGGCAAATTCTATTAAAAATAAGATAGCTGACTTACATGCTAAATATGTCTTTGTTCCTGCTGATAAAGCAGGTAATAACATAATAGTTGTTTGAAATGTATATTATATTGAAGTACTTAAAACGAATTAAACTCCACTCATACATATGTGGAAAGCCCTACCTCAAAAGACATCGCCTTGCACGATCACCTCATGACCATGTCCCACTTCAAAATTAAAACTGATAAATCTGATCTACCAACCATATATTGGCTCCCAAAACTACATAAAAGTCCATATAAATCACGTTTCATATCTATTTATAGCCACTGCTCTACTAAGGTACTATCGAAGCATATGACGTCTGCTCTAACTGCTAGAAAAGATCATATTATCAAATATTGTGATGTCGCATTTCATAATAATAACATCAATTACTTTTGGTCGATTAAAAATTCTCATGAAGTTATTGACAAACTTCTTTCACTAAATTTCAAAGTGATTCAAATTTCTACATTTGATTTTTCTACACTTTATACATCTCTGCCTCATGATTTGATTAAAAGCAAGTTGCTGTCTCTTATACAATGGTGTTTTCACAGAGAATCTAAAACGTACATATGTACTTCCAATAACTCCGGATTCTTTTCCAACAAACAATATACTTCATATAAATACTGGACTTGCAAGGAATTATGTAAAGCAATAGATTTTCTCATGGATAATACTTTTGTGCAATTTGATGGCAAGATCTATCAACAAATAGTTGAGATTCCTATGGGTACTAACTGCGCGCCTCTGATAGCAGATTTATTTCTTTATTGTTATGAGAGGGATTTTATGGTTTCTATTCAAAAGTCAAAACGTTTTGACCTCATTGACAAATATATAATACTTGCAGATATCTGGATGACATTTTGGTTATCGACAACCCTGAATTCGAATAATTTATATCAGAAATATATCCACCAGAGCTCACATTGAATAAAGCTAATACTTGAGATGAATCTACGCCTTTCTTAGATTTGAACATCAAAATTATCAACCACCTAATATATACTAATATTTATGATAAACGTGAGGATTTTGGATTTCCTATTGTAAATTTCCCTTACTTGGATGGCGATGTCCCTCGACTCCCATCATATGGTATCTATATATCTCAATTAGTTCGATTTGTCAGAGGCTGCACCGATGTTTTGGACTTTCATAAACGAAATTTTCAAATTACTACTAAACTTTTAACTCAGAGTTATACATATAACAAGCTAAGAAAAACATTCGGCAAATTCTTCTGATCTTATTCAGAACTTCTATCTAAATTTGGAAATATTTCTTTTCAACAGTATGTATCCAATGGAATTTCCCATCCTAATTTTTACGGTGATTTCGTATATAAACTAAGGAAAGTAAAAGGCTCCGATAACGTTATTTTATCAGGTAATAAATAAATAGTCAAACGTCTTCTAAATAGGCAATATGATATTGAGATCATCAAAAAGATTATAGGTCTTGTATTTGGCCTCTCTACAGCCTTATGCAGACTTCTACTTGAACGTTGCACACTGACTAACAGGGCGGTGGGGACTATATGACGGGCCTTGTCCAAACCTCTTTCAGAGGAGACATGGTCCTGAACCTCGTCCCCTCTGACTGTTAGTCGGGACTCCTACAGATCTAGGGTCTTAGCTCGCTTTCAGACTGGCAGAGCACGGTTTATCATGTTGATGTCGCATATATTTTTATACCATTATGTCTTTTACAATACCTTACGTGTTTATATTTTTATGACCTCTCAATATGCGACACCTGTTGACCCTTGTTCTTTACATGGAGGATTATTTATAAATTTTTAAATGTACGTCTTTTGATTGTTCTGCTGTGACGGTGAGTGGGAAGGTGGGCCCGTAAACCGGTTAACCACACCATTTGTTTGGCTTTTGTCAAATTAAATGACCGTCCTAAATCGGTATTGTAATTGCACTACAATCAAATATTTTTGTAATGTGTTATATGTTCTAGTATATTATTTATATTCATGTATTGTATAGCTCCATGGTGACTTCTGCCACATAACTTAGCCATTAACTCCTCTTTTTTCTTTCATAAGTTTTTAATGCATGTCCTTTGATTTTGCTGCTTTTGCGGTGTGTTGGAAGTTGGGTGCCTCTAAACCAGTCAACAATGCCCATTGAGTGACGTTTGTTACTTCAATTGACCTTCCTTATTCGGTATCGAAACCGCATCACAATCGACTATTTTTGTAATGTAGTTCCGTGTATATTCTTCTATCATCTTTTTTTTTTTTGTGCGCAGGTCCTTGGTGATTGGTGTCATACAGATTTGTCAGAATCTTTTGTTTTCTCTTTTAAAGGCATCGTTTAATATACTAATCGAGTCTTCGAGAATTCTTTAAATATCGCTTTCGCCATGATAACCACAGCACGTATTTCTTGATTTTCAAGCCTAAGCGACATATGGTTAGTAATGGATTGGTTTAGAGCTGCCTCGTATGATTGAATATGCACATTACCATACGTTTGAGATGCTGGAAGCTTGAGTGTCACAATTTGAACTCTGAACTCTGAATAGTCAACAATAACAAAGTCTTCTGTGGCATTATACACCTGTCGCTTAGTTTGAAGAGTTGGATTTTGAAAGAATAGAAACATTCCCCTATTGCCAATGATCCAGTGGAATACTATTCAAATCAATGCAATGGATAAAAAAATATGGACCAGAAAACGTTTACTCACAATATGTAATCTATGCATGGGGCAAAAACTTATGACCCAGACAAAGATTTACCTATCATATACATTGTAACTTAGACCTTGCAGATATAATCTCAGATCAAGGTAAAAATACACATTATGGTTCTAGGTAACAATTGTGTGAAATATTACTCAGTTCTATGCAGGGGGTAAAAAGTTATGACACAAACAGTGATTTGACAATCATACACATTGTGAACTTCACCTTGCAGATACATGTATGACTTTTAAGTAAAAGTCATGACACATCATTGGATTCAGGGGATTAATTCTGTGAAATATTTCGATAATTAATGTACAATGTGAAGAATACAAGAATCTAAATGACATAAGCATATAAGGCTGACTTTGCTGATATGATCGTGAAAACAATATTGTTATCCTCAAGTCATAAGAAATAAGTGTGCGCGTTCAAGTTCAAGCAGTTTGTTTTGTATTTTGTTTACAAGGTGCAATCTAAAAATTTGCTATGATTGGCCTAAAATTACCTTGACTTTTAATTTTGATATTGAAAATAAAGAAGGTTCGTCCTTAGGTTTTAAGAAATAAGTGCACCAAGATGAAAAACCGTAGCCTAAACAGAATCGTCTGTATGGTGTTAACAAGATGCCGACAAACCCATGGACTCACAACGTCACCATAATACGTCCGTCTACGAAAATAAAAATATAAAACCTTGACAAAAGAATGTTCTACTAGTTGCCATGATATATAGGTCTTTATTGCGCTGATAAATAGTCATTGCATGAAGTGGATTTTTAGTAATGTAATCAATGCTGCTGTATGATAGTAAATTGGTTTCACTGAAAATATCTTCGTAGTTTAGATGTTACAGAGAAAGTGTTCCTGAAAGTGAAAAACCCTTCTTGGAAAACATATTAACGCATCCCTATGTAATGTCTTCATAAATATATACTCCGCGAGATATGCATGAAATAGTTAAAGTCATGGGTTTAATCCCACGGTCTATAATACAAGATGCGTTTTTGCAACATTCCAACGGCAGCAATGTTAACAACCGCTGTTTTAGCAAAAGGTGTATTGTCAACTTTCATAGTGGAGTCGACATTTTAACAGAAATCTCTATTTTGAATACATCTTAGTGTATGAACATTATTGTTTTCCCCCAAATCAAACAGACAGACGGACAAAAAACAACAACCCCCCCCCCCCCCCCCCCAAAAAAAAACCCTCACACACAGAGATGTTATTACAAGAAGTTATTACAAGTGTACTATATATTGTTCAAGGTTGATCAATGTAGCTCGTTCATAGATTTGCATCAAAAGTCTTTCGAAGTATATATAAGACTGACATGCACGGTCAAACCCCCAACAATAAAATGCAGCTGTAAGTTGTAAGTAAGCTACATGTATGTAATATTTTAAATGTATTTAACAAAGAATCACAGACATGCATTCTCTTTAGAATATCTTGACTAATAGCTTAAAGTTTTTCTGTCACACCATTAGTGATTCTATATTGTATCTCTGAAGTATATCATTAGCCAAGATTTTAAACAGAAGGCAAATTGTTTGCCCCGACGGCAGCCAAACATTTTTAATAGCAAATGTAGGCGGATAACCCCGGGAAATATTTAGAAGAACATTCTGCTAGCGATCAAAGCACAGGAGGAATAACTCTATCAAAATGTTTTCAACCCGCACCAAGTTATAACTTGAATTAGATAGTTTTATAATGTAGCTTTATACCAAGTCATCCTGTGCTTTCATTGAAGAGATAAAGCACAGAAACTTTGTATTTCTGAAGATATGCAAGGTCAAAGGGACATATTAATGATAACTTTTGAGTATCGGAAAAACTCTGGCATGTGTATATAGACCGTGACACTATAGTTATCGGTTTGATTAATTACACAAGCTAAAAGCTGCTATATGGTTATATTTAGCGAATGGACTGTTCTAATTTCCCTCGTTTCAAAATCACAACAAGCGTTACCTTCGTATACGTTCTTTATACATGTCCCGTTGATAAATTCTTTGAGCCCAGTGCAGCTTTTCATTCTACATTTTAACAACAAGATATTTGACCGAATGAAATTGAACTTTCGCCTTATGATTGCTATCAAATGTAGTAGATACATTGATGTTACTGAGAGTGTTAATGGAAGGATGTCATATTTTTACTACCCTATAGGAAAGATGCATTTTGTAGAGCTGTGCCCAATGTACTCACAGAATTTCTAAAAATTCACAGTTGTAATGGTTTAACTACAAGGACATTCATGCCCTTCCCCTCTCCCATTATTTACAGATCAAGAATTTCAGATTGTTTTTGTTAAGTGTGTACACTGTTTGTTGCAATTTTCATAGCTCATTAACCAAGGTTTATCTTTCTAAGAATTCTTATTATACATGATTGATAAAAACTGATTTCAGGATGGAGTAGAATGAGCCCTACTTATAGGCTGCTTTAACTTATGTATTACATGTCTCACATCAACCGAAATCATATTATTTTCTATTGGGAAGAAAGGAAATATTTAAATTTATGGATACGCACAAACTTTCCTTTATACAATATTTAACAGAAAAAGCGCAATACTCTAAAATAGGACAAAACTCTTTCAACAGAGGAAGATGATTCAAATAAAAGGTAAAATAAAACAAAGAAAATTAATAAAAGTAGCTATACCAACTTTTCTCATGCTTTCTGTTTTATATTTTTAAATCTATATAGTTTATAATTCCGCATAAAATGTGAAAAAAAGACCATTGTGCTATCGTAGTGCAAGATCATGTCTTTGCGTCACTTTTAACCATCGCTAATACAAATGATCAGGATTTTGTTGATCAAACACTTAACATTACATCGGTTTGTGGTGAACCTCTGTTAGTTTGCTAATTGATTTTTTTGTAGTATTGAAGAGTTAAATTGATTTCAATTACCTTCCAAATGACTTTCCATTTATAGCATGTTAAAGCAATTTACATAAACGGCATCATAAAAGTACAAATATATTGTGTGAAAAATGTATACACCTGGGGGTAAAACATACATGTTATACAGAAAATGCACAAAATACACAGATAATACCCATTTATCTTGTGGGAACAGCGATATGTATGGATGCTATGATTTATAAACCCACAGGAAACAAACTTGTTGGAATACAACAACATAAACGAAACTGTACCATACCTGGCCAATAGTAAAAGCACAAATACATAGCAATAAGTGGTTTATATGCATAATTATAGCAATATATCTTACAAAAAATACAAAGATGTCGACTTACACACGGTGCAGGAACAATGCAACAAATACTTATAATGCAAAATATGAAATTCTGTGCATGCTGCAAGCGAATAGGTTATACTTTATTGTAGTAAGAACTACGTTGCTACCTCTAAAACGAAAACCAAGACGGACACATACAATTACGGATACGACGCAGCGGACAAAGAAAGATAACTCCAATGTGCAGTATTATCTGTCTAATAATGCGAACAAAGACAAATCGCTGAGGACAGTGACGCTTCACTGAGATCCATAATTATCACCAGATTCTTAAGATAAGTAAGGGTTTCCTGTATCAATACCTACAGACAGCTTTATTACAGGTCATTATGCTTGTGATAGAATGTAAACCTATTTTATATAATGAGGAATACCTACAACTGTCATGAAAACTATCACAAAACAAAGTCAGATGCTTTCAAGTACAATAGCATTCTATTACAAATGATATATGTGTATGGAAATCAGATATTTGATCAGTTGCTCGGGAGGAGTCCAATGTCCGGTTTGACTAATAACACCAGGTAAGTGTGCCAAACGTTTTGACGACACAAGACTATTGAAACATTTCAAATGTAATCAACTCTAGGGAACTTTGTGCAGATTGATTCAAAGTCATACAAATCGCAAAAAGGTTCTTTAATAAATATCACAACATGTATACGTGTGTAGAAACTGAAGCTTCATATGTGAATTTCGACCACATAGATGCAAAAAGAATAGTCAGGTATTTGCAAAGAAAAAAGAGGGGTTACTGGCTCAGTTATGTGGCAGAAGTCACCATGTAGCTTTACAATACATGGATAAAAATAATATACTAGCACATTTAACGCATTACAAAAATATTTGATTGTAGTGCAATTACGATACCGACTTAGGACGGTCACTTAATTTGAAAAAAGCCAAACAAATGGTGTCGATAACCGGTTTATGGGCCCACCTTCCCACTCACCGTAACAGCAGAACAATCAAAGGAGGTACATTTAGAAATTTATAAATAATCCTCCATGTAAAGAACCAGAGTCAACAGGTATCGCATATTGAGAGGTCATAAAAATATAAACACGTGAGGTATTGTAAAACACATAATGCTATAAAAATATATGATAAACCATGCACTGCCAGTCTGAAAGCGAGCTAAGACCCTAGATCTGTAGGAGTCACGACTAACAGTCAGAGGGGACGAGGTTCAGGACCATGTCTTCTCTGAAAGAGGTTTGGACAAGGCCCGTCATATAGTCGAATTCAGGGTTGTCGATAACCAAAATGTCATCCAGATATCTGCAAGTATTATTAAATTTGTCAATGAGGTCGAAACGTTTTGATTTTTGAATAGAAACCATAAAATCAATCTCATAACAATAAAGAAATAAATCTGCTATCAGAGGCGCGCAGTTAGTAACCATAGGAATCCCAACTATTTGTTGATATATCTTGCCATCAATTTGCACAAAAATATTATTCATGAGAAAATCTAGTGCTTTACATAATTCCTTGCAAGTCCAGTATTTATATGAAGTATATTGTTTGTTGGAAAAGAATCCGGAGTTATTGGAAGTACATATGTAAGTTTTAGATTCTCTGTGAAAACACCATTGTATAAGAGACAGCAACTTACTTTTAATCATATCATGAGGCAGAGATGTATAAAGTGTAGAAAAATCAAATGTAGAAATTTGAGTCGCTTTGAAATTTAGTGAAAGAAGTTTGTCTATAACTTCATGAGAATTTTTAATTGACCAAAAGTAATTAATGTTACTATTATGAAATGCCACATCACAATGTTTGATAATATCATCTTTTATACACTACTGGGTCCAAAAACCCCTGAGAATCGCGTTTTTTTCACAGCAAAACGCTGCAACACCCTGAAAAACACTGAAGTCTACCTGAAAAACTCCGACGACCCTGATAAACACTGAAAAACTCTGAAGTCTACCCTGAAAAACTTTGAAAAACACTGACGACCTTGAAAAACTCTGACACCACTGAAAAACTCTGCAAAACTCTGAAAAACACAGACACCTACTGCGATGCGCTCCGGCCGTGCGATCGCGGTCTCGCGTAATTCTATACGGTCCCTTTTATAATATAAACACTTAAAATGGTTCGCTGTTATCTATCTATGACGTTTAATATGTATTAAATGTGATGAATTTATAAGCGGGGAATTAGAAAAAAAATCTCATTTTTCACAATTTCTCAAGGACGTATTTCAAGGATTTTTAAAGATAAAATTACTACGATATTGTTCCTATTCTGACTTACGTTTGTAAGATGATCTTTACATATGCAGTATAATAAATCACATGAATTACGTATTTAGCAAAAACAACTTTACTGACACAGGACTTTCCAGCGCGGTGCCACTTGTTTTATTGATTGACTTATAGAAAGAAAGAAGAATGAAAGAAACAAACAAATGAACGAACTAACAAATAATCTAACTACAGCAGTAGCATGTTACTTAACATCGTTGTTTCATAGAGGTGCATTAAGGGATAGGAAAATAAGTACAATAATATAGAACAAGACATACGCAAATTTATTTATTTATTTATTTATTTATCATAAAAGCATTATTTTTCCGTACATTTCGACCAGCGGCCTTCCTCCGTGGACTTCATTCATTTATTTTCGTATTTATTTATTATTTATCTATTTATTTAATTATAAATTTAATTATTTATTTACAATAAGAACATTAAACTTTTCCGTACGAGAATAATAGATCAAAATAAATTTAATAAAAATAATAATATTTTAAAAAATTGCTGGACGAAGTTTATGGAAAACACAGAGATTTAATTGTAAATAGATAAATAAATACAGAAAAAAGAGAAATAATTATTAGTATATATCCCTATCAATCATTTTAATAACACATAATGATTGATGTTTATTTAACATATTTTCCAATCTGTGTAGAAACTGCATCCAAATAGTGTTATTTTATGAACTTAAGGCCAGTCCCCACTCCCTTTCGAGTTTAAAAGCATTCATGATTAATGTTAATAAATCAATATTGCATTCGTCATGAATTAGCGGCCATTCATCGATAAAACGCTGTAAAGTTGCGTTAATTTAATTCCACCCCCCCCCCTTTTTTTTCAACAGTGTCCAACATGAGTGAACGAGCATGGATTTGGGTGTGCGTATTTCATTCTAGTTACAGGCTGTAACGCACCTACTTATTTAATCCGTATGTAAATAAATGGAACAGAATAGCACTTTATGTCAAACGCTGTAAAGTTTCGTTAATTTAATTTTATCAACCCCCCCCCCCTTTTTTTTTAAGTGTCAAACTTGAGTGAACGAGCATGGCTTTGGGTATGCGTATTTCCTTCTCGCTACAGTCTGTAACGCAGCTACTTATTTAATCAGCATGTAAATTAATGGAACAGACTAGCACTTTATTTCACAGCTTTACAAATCTCACATTTCGCATGTATTCCATAATATTCCTATTATCAGGGGAAATACGGAAAAAAAAACGAACTTAATTAATTGATGTAGTTTAGTTTATGATATAAGAATAAATAAATGATCGTGTGTAAAACAAATTGTTTCACTTTTGAAGAGTGAAAATCAGTTTTTGTCCTAAACTATATAAGTCACTCTTAAAGACATGTCACTTTAAAATAAAGCAATTTCACAGATTCCATGCGTGTGCCGTTACTTTCTGATATATATATATATATATATATATATATATATATATATATATATATATATATATATATATATATATATATATATATATATATATATATATATTTAAACATCCTTCTCGACAATTTACGATTTGGATCCGGTAGTTGGGGCAGATCCAGGTTTCTGCTCTAAATATGACACTGTTTACTTGAATTTATATGTCACTTTGAAAACAAGGGTCAAATACTCTGCTAGTTTTGACAGGACTGGGTTTTTTATGTAAGACTTCTATGTGCCAGTCAACAGGGCGAGCGCCCTTCTTTTCGCCATTGCTATACATGACCCTTACTGGACACAATGTTACAATACGTAATAAGGGAGATACTGTTCAGAGGCGGATCTAGAAATTTTTGAAAGAAAAGGGGGGGGGGGGGGGCGGGCACAGTCACCCATTAAAAAGGGGTGGGGGTGCTGTTAGATAAGATATCAGTTTATTACAATATGTAATAGGGAAGGTACTGTTCATAAGCGGATCTAGAATTTTTGAAAGAAAAAGGGGGGGGGGCGCAGTCTCCCATTGAAAGGGGGTTGCTGTTAGATAAAGTATCATTTTATTGTATAGAGTTACATGTTGATTAAGTAGGTAGTGATATAACAAAAAGCAGATGCGTTGTTACACTGATATATTGAAACTTATTCGGTGCTATTTCAAGCAACATTATTGAATGTCGACTGAATATTTAATCACATGTTATTCGAATGAAAGAGGAACACGTAAACACGTAAAGTTTTCAGTTAAAGAAAGTTATTGTCCTCTGAACTTTGTTATAATACGTTGTTATAATAAAAACAAATGTGAATTAGTATATCGTAATTTTGTGGGAAAATTATTTGAGAAAAAAAGTAATGTGTGTGTGTGTGTGTGTGTGGGGGGGGGGGGGGGGGGGGGGTTAAAACTAACGGTCGTCACATGATAATACATGGGTGGGTGCAGTCTCCATAAATGTTGCACTATAATTGGAATAGAATGCACCGAGTTATTTAAAACGAATGACAAGCGATTTCCTTTGTTGTCGATTTGCTATCAGTACTGGTGTATTAAATTCGCTTTTCGTATAAAATTTATAGGTACTGATCACATTCAATTATTATTTATTTATTATTCAATACTTTACTATTTGTTCACTAATTTATAGTTCTGGAGCTTTTTTTTTTTTACATTTGTTTTTATTTCTCCTTCACTATTTAATACACAGTTATGAAACAGTAATATTTACCAGGAATATAATTTGGAAACATAAATATATATATAAATCTCAGTTGTTTGGTTTGCCTCCTCCCCCTTCTCTCCCTTGTTTCTTTGGGTATTTTTTTTTTTTAATTTTTTTAATTGTTTTAGTTTAATAATTCATGTTATCAAACTGATTTTTACAAACATAAGTCAGAACAGGAATAATGCATCAGTAAAATTAATCTAGAGAATCGTTAAAATAACTTCATGCGAGATAAGTTTTATTTATTTTCTCTTCCTTTTTTTTATCTAATTCACCACTAATTAACTCATCACATGGTGCACAAAATTAAAAGGTATATATGATAATTATTAATTTATTAATATATTTATTATAACCACTAGGCCGGTGTCACTGCTGGTGGACTGATAGTCCCCGAGGGCATCATAGGTCTAGTTTTTAGTGCTTTTGTACTGACATTAAATATATATACTTCAAATTTTCAATTATCAAATTAAGTAAATCACTCTAAAACTAAGGAGTATCTCCCTCATGCATATCTCTGTCTTAAAATAGATTCTTTGGTTCACTTTTTGGTCATTTTGGCTACAACAATGCTCTTCATAGTTTTATATATTTTGAGAATTCCAATCACTCGGCCACGAGCATCACCGATGAGACATAACTTGTCGAGATGCGCATATGGTGCACAAAATTAAAAGGTATATATGTTCTGTATTTATTATATACATTAATGCTCATAGGGCTTATAGAAGGAGCCGTATAGAAGTATGCGAGGCCGTAATCGCACGTCCGGAGGGCATCACAGTAGGTGTCAGTGTTTTTTTCAGAGTTTTGCAGAGTTTTTCAGTGGCGTCAGAGTTTTGCAGAGTTTTTCAGGATCGTCAGTAGGTGTTAAACCTAAAGGTCGTCACATGACAACACATGGGTGCAGTCCTTATATATTGCAATAGAATTGGAATAGAATGCATTGTGTTATTTAAAATGAATGACAAGCGATTATTTTGTGGTCGATATGCTATCAGTACTGGTGTATTAAATTCGCTTTTGGTATAAAATTAATGGGTACTGATCACATTCAAATATCATTTATTTATTTATTAAATTATTCATTCATTCATTTATTCATTTATTATTCAGTATTTTATTACATGTGTATTTATTCACTAATTTATAGTTCTGGAGCTTTTTTATTTTTTCCTTTTTTTTTTTTTTTTTTCCTTCACGAATTTAATACACAGTTATGAAACAGTTATATTTACCAGGAATATGTGTACATACATTTTAATTTGGAAATACAAGTGTATATATAAATCTCGATAAGAAAAGCCTTTGTATTATAGTGTGCCTCTGCTGGGTTTGTTTTGTTTGGGTTGCCCCTCCCCCTCCTCTCTCTTGTTTCTTGGGTATTTTTTTTTTTTATTTTGTTAATTGTTTTAGTTTAATAATTCATGTTATCATAGTGTGATTTTTACAAACAAAAGTCAGAACAGGAATAATGCATCAGTAAAAATAATTTTGGAGGATCGTTAAAATAATTTCACTTCAAAACATCGTACAAAAATGCGAGATATGTTTTATTTATTTTCTCTTTTTTTCTAATTCACCACTAATTACCTGATCACATTTTATATGCCTTAATGCTCATAGGGCTTATAGAAGGCACCGTATAGAAGTACGCGAGGCTGCAATCGTACGGCCGGAGGGCATCGCAGTAGGAGTCAGTGTTTTTCAGAGTTTTTCAGTGGCGTCAGAGTTTTTCAGAGTTTTGCAGAGTTTTTCAGGGTCGTCAGTGTTTTTCAGGGTAGACTTCAGAGTTTTTCAGGTTAGACTTCAGAGTTTTTCAGTGTTTATAAGAGCCGTCAGAGTTTTTCAGATAGACTTCAGTGTTTTTCAGATTTTGCAGGGTGTTGCAGAGTTTTGCAGTGAAAAACGGGATTCTGGGGGGGGGGGGGGGGGTTGGACCCAGTAGTGATAGCAGTTAGAGCAGATGTAATATGTTTCGATAATACCGTAGTAGAGCAGCGGCTAGAATTAGATATGAAACGTGATTTATATGGACTTTTATGTAGTTTTGGGAGCCAATACGTGATTGGTAGATAAGATTTATTAGTTTTAATTTTGAAGTCATGGGGTGATCGTGCAAGATGCTGTCTTTTGAGGTAGGGCTTTCCACATATGTATGAGTGGAGTTTAATTCGTTTTTAAGTACTTCAATATAATATAGTTTTCAAACAATTATTATGTTATTACCTGCTTTATCAGCAGGAACAAAGACATATTTAGCATGTAATACTACTGGGTCCAAAAACCTCTGAGAATCCCGTTTTTCATTGCAAAGCTCTGCAACACTCTGACACTGAAGTCTACCTGAAAAACACTGACAAACTCTGACGGCCCTGATAAACACTGAAAAACCTTCAGGTTTCTCTACCAATAATTTTCACACAAAATTAAGAAATTGAGATATACTAATTTAACCTTTGTTCTTATTATAACAGCGTAATATAACAAAGTTCGGAGGACAATAACTTTCTTTAACAGAAAATTTTATGTGTTTACGCGTTGCTCTTTCATTGGAATGACATACTTAAATTGTCCTGTAAAATATTTTAGTGATTAAATATTCACCCCATATTCAATAATGTTGCTTGAAATAGCATCGAATAAGTTTCAATATATCATTGTAACAACGTATCTGCCTTTTGTTATATCACTACCTACTTAATCTACATCATGTAACTCTATAGAAGAAAATGATATTTTATCTAACAGCAATCCCCCCTTTTAATGGGAGAATCTGTCCTCCCCCCCCCCTTTTTTTTTTATTTCAAAAATTTCTAGATCCGCCTATGAACAGTATCTCCCTTATTACATATTGTAACAATGTATCCAGTAAGTGTCATGTATAGCAATGGCGGATACAAGAGCGCTCGCCCTGGTGTCTGGGACACAGAAGTCGTACATAAGAATCCCAATGTCCTGTCACAACTAGCAAAGTATTTGACCCTTATTTTCAAAATGACATATAAATTCAAGTAAACAGTGTCATATTTAGAGCAGGTATCTGGATCTGCCCCAAACACTGGATCCAAATCGTAAATTGTCGAGTAGAATGTTTGAATTGTAGTATATTTAAATTGAGGCCATACAACACCCCCCCCCCCCCTCTCATTATCTCCTATATTACGTATTATAACAATGTTAGGGAGGCCCAAACTCTTTCCTTAAAAACTTAAACTTAAAAAAGATACACTTTTTAGATACATATAAATAATTTATTTGTATCACAATATACCAAAGAATAAATAAGTTACAAAGCATGTTTTATAGTCAACAAACTCTGAAAATGTCAACGGTTTATCTCGAGTACTTTACAAGATATGCGGATTTGAAAATGGACAATATTGCATTTTCACACCTTTTTCAAGCAAATGAAAATGTACAACCTCGCCGTTTTATGGGTGTATAACTTAATCAGTTATGCATAAAATTTGTGATTTATTTATATTAATCTACTTTATGTACTACAGGTATTACGAAAAAAGATAAAAACATTGATTGTAAGTCTTATTATCTCAAATATAATCTCTTAAACTTAACGAAGAATGCTTTTTTACTTTGATGAAAATGAGGAAGTCCAAATGTCCAAGGTCATATACAAGGATTCATAATAATGTAAAAAATTATTTAAAATGGTTACTTATAAGGATATTTGAAGGAATTTAGATTGTATGACTAAATATAAGCTCTGTAAAAGCAAAAACATTTTTACCTAAATCAGGGGCGGATAACTCTTTTAAAAAATGTAAAAAATATCATATACCTTTTAATTTATCATAGTATAGATTAATTTCTTTTTTTTTTTTATATTAATCTACTATATGTATTATATTCATTATTTTAAAAACATAAAAACTTTTAATAAAAGTGTTATAATCTCAAATATAACTGTTCATCAATACTAATTGTTGTAAAGTTTGGTTGATTTCATTTCCTGTTCTTTATGTCTCCTTCATGATAATCCTTCACAATTAAACAGGAAACCTGATAATTAGTCATTGTCTTTCATTAATATGAATACCCAGTTTATTAAGATCGGTAATTAATATCTTGAAAGCTGTTAAAAGGTGCGAAATGAAGGTTGATGTTTGCTGGGTCAGACAGTCGGTTGAGGTGATATTACGTAATAATTCAGCCGCACAGGTGACAGGTGATCGCCCTAGACGACGTTACCCCGATATACCCTAGATATATTGAAAATATTGCAACTTGATTAGGAAGTCAAGTATTAAAGATATTATAGAATTCGTCTTTGGGACTTGCCATCTGATTGCACATGACGAAGAGTCAACGCTGTCGCTGGTGTTTTCATGCGAGCTGTACTGAAAAATACACGTTTTCGAGTGCCAATTACAGATATATCGGGAAAATATCAAAATAGAATTATTTTCTATAAAGTCGTCAATACACAGTTATCTAAAAAAAATACAAATTTAAAACCTTTATTTCTTTTTTTTTTTTTTTCGAGAATCTTAGGTCACACGACGATTGGCGTTTCGTAGTACCTGAACATAACTTGTTCTCTCATTGTTATATACTTGTTCTCTCATTTTAATATCTACAGTGGCGGATTTATAGGGGTCGCTCCCCGTTTTTGCCACAATTATGAGTAAATCCTCAGATTTCGCCCCTAAATTGGCAGAGTATTTTAGTTTATATTGGACTTTCACTTGTTCGCCTCCCCCCCCCCCTCCCATTTCGGAAATTCTGGATTCGCCACTGATATAAATACCAAAATTAATTAAAGAGGATTAAAATCAAATCATTTGAATCAAAAGAGGCTCTTAGTCTCGTCATTTTTCCTTTAACAAAAAATATCTTTCTTAATTATGAATAAATTATCCCCCACCTTCCTTCCGCAGAGGTCTAGACTTATCTACAATTAAAATGTAAGTCTGAAGTTATAAACAGTGGGGTCAATAATGTAAACTTGTTGATGTCTTATTTTATCCCAAAATATATGTCTTGGTATTTATTACATTGAAATGTGTATTTCTGTACATAATTCTATACGACAATACGTGGAGGTCGCCCCGAGTCAGAGGAAACACGTGTAAAATCGTATTAATAGAGCTACAAAATTACAATAAATTATATGAAATCGTCAAATATTTAATTAATGTAAATACCAATAATTGTCAATTTGAATATAAAAATCGTTCATGGTTAGTATTAACCCACGCGCCCACGCCGTGCTTTAAATTACATCATGCATGATGAAATGAAACTTTTGAGAAATATAACTTTGTAAATAATAGCTACGGGGTATTTTTTTTTCACAAATAAGATAATCATAATTACTTCTATAGACATTGTTTTCGTTATGTGTTCTCTTACTTGAGAACTTTATAATATACGATTGTTTACTATCTATATATATAGATGTAGAGAGAGAGATAGATATCAGAATATCTTCATCACTAAGTAACGGCACACGCATGGAATCTGTGAAATTGCTTTATTCAAATGCGACGTGTCTTTGTTTTTTACCTTTGTTCTTCTAGATGTCATCAGTTCTCTATTACGTAATAAACATCCGGTTGTTTGACCCGGTAAATATCGCCCGTAATCTCATATAGTGTGTTACCTATCATGATGTAAATTGGGAAGAACGACACTACAAAAAACCGATTTTGCTGCGGTACGATACCGACATATGACGGTGGTTAAATGGTTTACAGTGCCCAACTTCCACTCAGAGCAAAAAAAAAAAAAAAAAAAAAAAAAAAAAAAAAAAAAAAACAACAACAACAAATAAAAAGAACAATAAAAGGACACACACAAAAGGACACACATATAAAAATCTATGAATAATCTTTCATATGGAGAACAAGGATCAAAAGGTTTCTAAAGACGAAATGTCATAAATTTTTATTACACACAAAACGTTTATAGAATAATATATTCCTATCAAAAATATGTAAGGCGACATCAACGTAAGGTAACCGTGATCTGCCCGTCTGTAAGCGAGCTCAGATCCCTGATCAATAGAAGTCCCGACTACCAGTTAGATAGGACGCGGATCAGGACCTTGTCTCCTCTGAAAAAAAAGTTTGGACAAGGACTGTCGTAGAGTCCCACTGCCCTGTTAGTAAGCGTGTAGAAATCCTCAACAGATCGAAACCTTTATTTAGACATCTTGCTTTTATCCATATAAACCGACTACCTTTTCTCTGAACTACAATTGAAAATGCGAAAGTAACTGGTGTCACATACATGTAACTAAGGCACTAACAATAATGTACCACAGTGGGCATTCACATAGAACAGAACTCTTTTTAAAATTTAGTATTGTAATGACTATTTGATGCTGCCAACATAGAGATCTCTTTCTAGGATTCGGCTATTGATGAGAAAATGAAATATTGTTTTATCTTTAGGGGATTCTATCACCTATGAATCATTAGAAATGATGCATACTTTTCAGGATATAAAGCCTTATAGGCATGTTAACAGTATGGATTGACCACAGAAGGGTAAAATGTAAACAATCACTTCAAAAACGTTATTGGTGTATCTAGTCTGTCTATACAGCCTATAGTTAACGATGTATTTAAGAAATGCATCATATATATATATATATATATATATATATATATATATATATATATATATATATATATATATATATATATATATATATATATATATATATATATATATATAAGCACAACAAAGGAAATTGTAACATCCACTATTCATAAGTATCGGATCAACCTCAATGAAGGTTAATGCAAATTGCTCAAGAAAAAGGGGTCAATATAAAAGCACAGGTAAGCGGTAACGATACTAAAACAATTAAAAAATTGTTATAAGTATTAGTAGAAATGTTGACAGGTGCACGTGTATGTCACAAGGTGGAAAAGGCGTTAGATATGTGTCTATGGAAAGAATAGGTTCCGGGACTTGTTTTATATCATGTTAAATTGCGTTATTTTGGAAAACTTAGGTTCGTTTTCGTGTGCGATTAGAAGGCATCGGTCACACGAAATCTTGGACTTTTCCAAAGGTTTCAATATTAATTAGAAGGCGTTTTGGTGTTTTCTAAGAGGGAGTTCTGCACGTCCTCAGAGGCCTTGTTTTGATGATTTTATCGTCCCTTTTACAAAAAGGATTTTCGCCCTCTCTTAACGGGCATTTTGTGATCATTTTAGAGCGCGTTGTGGTGTTCAGTTAGAGGGGGTTTTGATGTACGATTAGAGAGCGTTCTACGACTCGGAATGCCATTTTCTGAATCGCATAATGTCCTTTTACTAGTTGAATGTGTTTTAAGTGGAATTTTTATGTCACCTTAGGGGACGTTATTTCATAGGTCTTGTTTATTAGAGAGCGTTTAGGTGCACTCTTAGGTGATCTTGTTTTTATCAATATGAACAAAACGACTATCTTTTCTGTGAACTAGAAGAACAGATCTCTTTTTTAAATTTAGTTATTAAAAAATAAATATCGTTTCATCTGTAGGGAATTCTAGCACATATTAATCATTCGAAACGGTGTATTATTTTCAGGATACAATGCCATATGGACACTTTAACAGTATAGATTGGCCTCATACAGGTAAAATGTAAATAATCACTTCACATTCTTAGTACAAACAATACCCATGCTATAAGAGTAGTATCTTGTGATCGATTTATTAAAATAATTTTACACCCAAAAACGTTATTGGTGTTTAAGTATTTGTAACATATTATGGTATCTAGTCTGTCTATACAGCCTATAGTCAACGATGTATTACAGTTTATATAAATCACAACGAGTATGGCCTGACGATCTATAGAAGAATAAAGAGAGAAGGGAGGAGGTTGACATGTAATCTCAGCTGTATGAAAAAGGTCGTGTCACACAAACAGACCAAATAAGAAAAATCACCCAATAATTTGATAGGGTGAGATTGCCTGTTTCTTAGGTACTCTTCTCTATCAATATATATCAGAATATATATGTGCAGAGACTAGAAAGGATTCTTATAATACAAAAATGCTTGCTTTATTTAAAAATGAAGAATCACATAATTGAATATAATAGTAAATATGTTTCCCCTTCATTTCCTATATTCCTACCACTTATAAGTGGCTTTCTAGTATAACAAACTGTTTTGTTCGAAATACTTATTTGACTTACATTGTCCTTAGCATTGATATCTGCGTTAGCATCTATAAGTATCTTCACTGTTTCACTGAGTCCTTTCAGGGCTGCCTTATGGAGTGCAGTTTCCTCAGACTACAAAGACACAAGTATTAATAGGATTTAATACAATATCATCCTCTGGTAATGATGTATTTCTAGGAAAGAACACATTATATACTTAATAATACCATTACTACTATTAGAGTGACTATTTGATTCTGCCACTTAGAGTGGGTGATGTGATTCGGGTATTGGTGAGAAAATTAAATATTTTTCTATCTGTAGAGAACTCTAAGATATCAATCGCACAGGGACAAAGCTCCATTGTACCCTGGATCGATTGTCGTATGTATATGGAGAAGGATTGAACTCTCTGGATGACAAAACCCCACCCAACTTCGATAAACAGTCATTAAACAGTATATTCAGTTGACGCCCAACTTTTGACGTATATACACCAATACATAAATAAAATTTATTTCCTTCTTTATTCACGATAAATCGGCAACGGTATTTTCAATTCTCGATGTCATTTTCTTGTGTGACATATGTGTAGGATGAGAGGCGAAAGCTGATTGGTTGGATAGACACACCCCAAAACCTGAACGAATCCCCCATCCTACACCTACGTCAAATAAAAATGCAATCAAGAGACGGATTCAAAATGCCGCCGCCGGATTTTCGTTCAGAAAGGAGGAAATAGGAATTCCTATCGACGCTGACGGGTTAAGTGCATATACTTTTACATGTTGGGGATAACTTTAAAATATGTAGCATTTACACTAATATGAAATTCACCAATAAAATGCTCCTTTTATAATATGTAGAGACCTTTGAGACTCTAGAGGCCGTTTTAGGTGTTTTTACAGGTTGTTTTATGTGTAGGGTAGTACTTCGCGTTGGGGTGGTGTGAGTTTGATTCCTCAAGGTGCGTTGTGTTATGCGACAAATTATAAGTCAGTAAGAAAGTTAATACTTTTAATAAAATCTCTACAGCAACATACAAGATAGCAAGTTGGCTTCGTGCGACGTGGAAAAGGGGGAGACCCAGCAGTTACGATGATCACAATGTTATATTTCACAATATAGTACTTTCAAGTTCTTTCTAAATCAAATAGGTCTGAATTCTATCAAGTATTTCCGAGGTCTAACTTAATGAAACTCCCCAATTGCTTTTATACATTGAAACACTATCACACTATCCATTTCCTCAAGGAAATAGATTAGCCATAAATTGACCAGTCCAATTATGATAATCATACTAATTTACTACGTACCCCACGAAGCCATTAATTCACAAATTTATAAGACTTTAAGATAAACAAGCAAGATAGACTAGCCATTAACTGACCAATTCAATTATGATAATTACAAGTCTTTAAGATAAACAAGCGTGAACTTTAGTGTCTTTTAATTGAGTCATTCACAGGAAATATCGTCCAAGATATAATGTTCCTTGGTGGATCCATCGGTGGTGTTTCTTACAACAATTTGTAGGTAGCGTGGTATACCGCTACCTTACATATGTCATGTTAAACTGCCTTATTTTCGCAAACTTATGTTCGTTTTCGTGTGCGATTAGAAGGCATCGGTAACACGAAATCTCGGACTTTTCCATCGGTTTCAATGTTAATTAGAAGGCGTTTTGGAGTTTTCTTAGAGGGAGTTCTGCCCGTCTTTAGAGGCCTTCTTTTGATGATTTAATCCTCCCTTTTACTAAAAGGATTTTCGTCCTCTCTTAACGGGCATTTTGTGATCATTTTAGAGCGCGTTTTGGTGTAAAGGTATTGGGGGTTTTGATGTACGATTAGAGAGCGTTCTACGAGTCGGAATGCCATTTTGTGAATCGCATAATGTCCTTTCACTAGTTGAATGTGTTTTAAGTGGGGTTTTTTTATGTCACCTTAGGGGACGTTATTGTCAGCGCTTAACGAGCATCGGCCTTTTTCAAAGGGCATGTTTATTAGAGAGCGTTTAGGTGCACTCTAAGAGAGCGATCGGTGTTTCTATTTACCTATTTAGCGATAATATAATTACTACCTGCATCGAGGTCTCAGTTTTCTTTTGCATAAAAATAATTCAATGTGTATCTTGTTTTTGCTTGACAATACCATAAAAGATATATACATTATAATATATAATAATCGAATTTTATCTAATCTTTCCACTAATGCATCTGGAACGATGCCGAATAAGAGGTTCTGAATGAAAATGTCTCTTACAATTTAAGGGTAGAGCTCCTGCAAATACCACGTACAGTCACCAAAATTAGAAATCAGAAATTAGAATTTGATGCCGCTAAAATGTTAGACTCGTTCCAAAATTTATTGAGAATTGTGTTGAATTTTTTTCCCAACAATTTGAAAAAGTTTCTGAAAACTTAAAATGGTCTCGTGAGCTTTGGTCTACGATGTTACAAAGTGCATTCATCGGTTAGGCCGCTTAAGTTTATTCAGCCAATAATTCTTATTATACAAAGGTGAACGACGCCCTTTTGAAAGCTTATAAATTGATTATTGAATCTTACAGACAAAAAAAAAAAAAAGAGAGAAATTACAAGAAATTAGATTATCAGATTTATGTGGAAATTGCAAGAGAAACAGAGCATTTCTTTACAATGGTTAAGAACAGAGAAAATTTATTCAAATTTTAAAAAATTGAGAGGATTGATGTTAGTAGAAGAATTTAGACAACGTGTACCGCAAGATTTGAGACCTCATTTAAATGATAAAGGTGTTCAAATTGTATACGAGGCAGCAGAGTTATCAGATACTTTCAAGTTCAATAGCATTCTATGACAAATAATATATGTGTATGGAAATCAGATATTTAACTAGTTGCTCGGGAGCAGGACAGTTTCCGGTTTGATTAATTACACCAACTAAGTATACCAAACGTTTTGACGACACAAGACTATTGAAACACTTGATATGTGATCGACTCGAAGAAACTTAGTGCAGAATGATTTAAGGTCATATAACATCACAATAAGGTTGTTTAATAAATATCACATGTATACGTGTGTAGAAATTGAAGCTCCCTGTGGGCGTTTCGACCACATATGTAAAAATAGAATATTCAGATATTTGAAGAACAAACTGATTACATAAACGAAAAGAGAAAACAGAAGACACCCCCAAAAGTTTCATGACACAAATCACCAAGGACAGTAGAATATGTAGAATATAGTAGAATATACACGGAAAAACGACATTACATAAATCATCGATTGTGCTGCGGTTACGAGACCAACATAAGACGGTGGTTAACTGATTTACGGTGCCCAATTTCCACTCACGAAAAAGGACAATCAAAGGACATACATTTAAAAATCTATAAATAATATTCCATATATGGAAAACGGATCAACAGGTTTCAATAGAAGAAATGTCATAAATATTTATTACACACCACACGAAACGTTTACAGAATAATATGTTGCCATCAAAAATATGTAAGGCGACATCAATAAAAGTAAATCGTGTTCACCCCGTCTGTATGCAAGCTCAGGTCCCTGGTCAATAGGAGTCAAAACTAACAGTTAGAAGGGACGCGGATCAGGACCTTGTCTCCTCTGAAATGGTTTGGACAAGGCCTGTCGTAGAGTCCCACCGAACTGTTAGTCAGCGTGTAGAAATCTTCAGCAGATCTTTACCTTTAGTTAGACATTTTATCTTGATTTTATCAATATGAACAAAACGACTATCTTTTCTCTGAATTACAAGAACAGATCTCTTTTTTAAATTTAGTTATTAAAAAATAAATATCGTTTCATGTGTAGGGAATTCTAGCACATATTAATCATTAGAAACGGTGTATTATTTTCAGGACACAATGCCATATGGACACTTTAACAGTATAGATTGGCCACAGATAGGTCAAATGTAAACAATCACTTCACATTCTTGGTACAAATAATACCCGTGCTATAAGAGTAGTATCTTGAGATCGATTTATTAAAATGATTTTACACCCAAAAACGTTATTGCTGTTTAAGTATTTGTAACATATTATGGTATCTAGTCTGTCTATACAGCCTATAGTCAACGATGTATTACAGTTTATATAAATCACAACGAGTATGGCCTGACCATCTATAGAAGAATAAAGAGAGAAGGGAGGAGGTTGACATGTAATCTCAGCTGTATGAAAAAGGTCGTGTCACACAAACAGACCAAATAAGAAAAATCACCCAATAATTTGAGATGGTGAGATTGCCTGTTTCTTAGGTACTCTTCTCTATCAATATATATCAGAATATATATGTGCAGAGACTAGCAAGCATTCTTATAATACAAAAATGATTGCTTTATTTAAAAATGAAGAATCACATAATGGAATATAAAAGTAAATATGTTTCCCCTTTATTTCCTATATTCCTACTAGTTATATGTGGCTTTCTAGTATAACAAACTGTTTTGTTCGAAATACTTATTTGACTTACATTGTCCTTAGCATTGGTATTGGCTTTAGCATCTATAAGCACCTTCACTGTATCACTGTGTCCAGACGATGCTGCATTATGGAGTGGAGTTTCCTCAGACTACAAAGACACAAGTATTAATAGGATTTAATACAATATCATCCTCTGGTAATGATGTATTTCTAGGAAAGAACACATTATATACTTAATAATACCATTACTACTATTGGAGTAACTATATGATTCTGCCACTTAGAATGGGTGATGGGATTCGGGTATTGGTGAGAAAATTAAATCTTTCTATCTGTAGAGAACTCTAAGATATCAATCGCACCGGGACAAAGCTCCATTGTACCCGGGATCGATTGCCGTATGTATATGGAGAAGGGATTGAACTCTCTTGATGGCAAAACCCCACCCAACTTCGATCAATAGTCATTAAAACAGTATATTCAGTTGACACCCAACTTTTGACGTATATACACCAATACATGAATAAAATTTATTTCCTTCTTTATTCACGATAATTCGGCAACAGTATTTTCAATTCTCGATGTCATTTTCTTGTGTGATGTATGTGTAGGATGAGAGGCGAATGCTGATTGGTTGGATAGACACACCCCAAAACCTGAACGAATCCCCCATCCTACACCTACGTTAAATAAAAATGCAATCAAGAGACGGATTCAAAATACCGCCGCCGGATTATCGTTCAGAAAGTAGGAAATAGGAATTTCTATCGACGCTGACGGGTTAAGTCCATATGCTTTTACATGTTGGGGATAACTTTAAAATATGTAGCATTTACACTAATATGAAATTCACCAATAAAATGCTCCTTTTATAATATGTAGAGACCTTTGAGACTCTAGAGGCCGTTTTAGGTGTTTTAAAAGTTGTTTTATGTCATGTTTAAACTGCCTTATTTTCGCAAACTTATGTTCGTTTTCGTGTGCGATTAGAAGGCATCGGTCACACGAAATCTCGGACTTTTCCATCGGTTTCAATGTTAATTAGAAGGCGTTTTGGAGTTTTCTTAGAGGGAGTTCTGCCCGTCTTTAGAGGCCTTCTTTTGATGATTTAATCCTCCCTTTTACTAAAAGGATTTTCGTCCTCTCTTAACGGGCATTTTGTGATCATTTTAGAGCGCGTTTTGGTGTAAAGGTATTTGGGGTTTTGGTGTACGATTAGAGAGCGTTCTACGAGTTGGAATGCCATTTTGTGAATCGCATAATGTCCTTTCACTAGTTGAATGTTTTAAGTGGGTGTTTTTATGTCACCTTAGGGGACGTTATTGTCAGCGCTTAACGAGCATCGGCCTTTTTCAAAGGGCATGTTTATTAGAGAGCGTTTAGGTGCACTCTAAGAGAGCAATCGGTGTTTCTATTTACCTATTTAGCGATAATATAATTACTACCTGCATCGAGGTCTCAGTTTTCTTTTGCATAAAAATAATTCAATGTGTATCTTGTTTTTGCTTGACAATACCATAAAAGATATATACATTATAATATATAATAATCGAATTTTATCTAATCTTTCCACTAATGCATCTGGAACGATGCCGAATAAGAGGTTCTGAATGAAAATGTCTCTTACAATTTAAGGGTAGAGCTCCTACAAATACCACGTACAGTCACCAAAATTAGAAATCAGAAATTAGAATTTGATGCTGCTAAAATGTTAGACTCGTTCCAAAATTTATTGAGAAATGTGTTGAATTTTTTTCCCAACAATTTGAAAAAGTTTCTGAAAACTTAAAATGGTCTCGTGAGCTTTGGTCTACGATGTTACAAAGTGCATTCATCGGTTAGGCCGCTTAAGTTTATTCAGCCAATAATTCTTATTATACAAAGGTGAACGACGCCCTTTTGAAAGCTTATAAATTGATTATTGAATCTTACAGACAAAAAAAAAAAAAAAGAGAAATTACAAGAAATTAGATTATCAGATTTATGTGGAAATTGCAAGAGAAACAGAGCATTTCTTTACAATGGTTAAGATCAGAGAAAATTTATTCAAATTTTAAAAAATTGAGAGGATTGATGTTAGTAGAAGAATTTAGACAACGTGTACCGCAAGATTTCAGACCTCATTTAAATGATAAAGGTGTTCAAATTGTATACGAGGCAGCAGTGTTATCAGATACTTTCAAGTACAATAGCATTCTATGACAAATAATATATGTGTATGGAAATCAGATATTTGACTAGTTGCTCGGGAGAAGGACAGTTTCCGGTTTGATTAATTACACCAACTAAGTATACCAAACGTTTTGACGACACAAGACTATTGAAACACTTGATATGTGATCGACTCGAAGAAACTTAGTGCAGAATGATTTAAGGTCATACAACATCACAATAAGGTTGTTTAATAAATATCACAACATGTATACGTGTGTAGAAATTGAAGCTCCCTGTGGGCGTTTCGACCACATATGTAAAAATAGAATATTCAGATATTTGAAGAACAAACTGATTACATAAACGAAAAGAGAAAACAGAAGACACCCCCAAAAGTTTCATGACACAAATCACCAAGGACATGTACACAAATCATGATAATAGTAGAATATACACGGAAAAACGACATTACATAAATCATCGATTGTGCTGCGGTTACGAGACCAACATAGGACGGTGGTTAACTGGTTTACGGTGCCCAACTTCCACTCACGAAAAAGGACAATCAAAGGACACACATTTAAAAATCTATAAATAATATTCCATATATAGAAAACGGATCAACAGGTTTCAATAGAAGAAATGTCATAAATATTTATTACACACCACACGAAACGTTTATAGAATAATATGTTGCCATCAAAAATATGTAAGGCGACATCAATAAAAGTAAATCGTGTTCTCCCCGTCTGTATGCAAGCTCAGGTCCCTGGTCAATAGGAGTCAAAACTAACAGTTAGAAGGGACGCGGATCAGGACCTTGTCTCCTCTGAAATGGTTTGGACAAGGCCTGTCGTAGAGTCCTACCGAACTGTTAGTCAGCGTGTAGAAATCTTCAGCAGATCTTTACCTTTAGTTAGACATTTTATCTTGATTTTATCAATATGAACAAAACGACTATCTTTTCTCTGAATTACAAGAACAGATCTCTTTTTTAAATTTAGTTATTAAAAAATAAATATCGTTTCATGTGTAGGGAATTCTAGCACATATTAATCATTAGAAACGGTGTATTATTTTCAGGACACAATGCCATATGGACACGTTAACAGTATAGATTGGCCACAGACAGGTCAAATGTAAACAATCACTTCACATTCTTGGTACAAATAATACCTGTGCTATAAGAGTAGTATCTTGAGATCGATTTATTAAAATGATTTTACACCCAAAAACGTTATTGCTGTTTAAGTATTTGTAACATATTATGGTATCTAGTCTGTCTATACAGCCTATAGTCAACGATGTATTACAGTTTATATAAATCACAACGAGTATGGCCTGACCATCTATAGAAGAATAAAGAGAGAAGGGAGGAGGTTGACATGTAATCTCAGCTGTATGAAAAAAGTCGTGTCACACAAACAGACCAAATAAGAAAAATCACCCAATAATTTGAGAGGGTGAGATTGCCTGTTTCTTAGGTACTCTTCTCTATCAATATATATCAGAATATATATGTGCAGAGACTAGCAAGCATTCTTATAATACAAAAATGATTGCTTTATTTAAAAATGAAGAATCACATAATGGAATATAATAGTAAATATGTTTCCCCTTTATTTCCTATATTCCTACTAGTTATATGTGGCTTTCTAGTATAACAAACTGTTTTGTTCGAAATACTTATTTGACTTACATTGTCCTTAGCATTGATATCGGCTTTAGCATCTATAAGCACCTTCACTGTATCACTGTGTCCAGACGATGCTGCATTATGGAGTGGAGTTTCCTCAGACTACAAAGACACAAGTATTAATAGGATTTAATACAATATCATCCTCTGGTAATGATGTATTTCTAGGAAAGAACACATTATATACTTAATAATACCATTACTACTATTGGAGTAACTATTTGATTCTGCCACTTAGAATGGGTGATGGGATTCGGGTATTGGTGAGAAAATTAAATCTTTCTATCTGTAGAGAACTCTAAGATATCAATCGCACCGGGACAAAGCTCCATTGTACCCGGGATCGATTGCCGTATGTATATGGAGAAGGGATTGAACTCTCTTGATGGCAAAACCCCACCCAACTTCGATCAATAGTCATTAAACAGTATATTCAGTTGACACACAACTTTTGACGTATATACACCAATACATGAATAAAATTAATTTCCTTCTTTATTCACGATAATTCGGCAACAGTATTTTCAATTCTCGATGTCATTTTCTTGTGTGATGTATGTGTAGGATGAGAGGCGAATGCTGATTGGTTGGATAGACACACCCCAAAACCTGAACGAATCCCCCATCCTACACCTACCTTAAATAAAAATGCAATCAAGAGACGGATTCAAAATACCGCCGCCGGATTATCGTTCAGAAAGGAGGAAATAGGAATTTCTATCGACGCTGACGGGTTAAGTCCATATGCTTTTACATGTTGGGGATAACTTTAAAATATGTAGCATTTACACTAATATGAAATTCACCAATAAAATGCTCCTTTTATAATATGTAGAGACCTTTGAGACTCTAGAGGCCGTTTTAGGTGTTTTAAAAGTTGTTTTATGTCATGTTAAACTGCCTTATTTTCGCAAACTTATGTTCGTTTTCGTGTGCGATTAGAAGGCATCGGTCACACGAAATCTCGGACTTTTCCATCGGTTTCAATGTTAATTAGAAGGCGTTTTGGAGTTTTCTTAGAGGGAGTTCTGCCCGTCTTTAGAGGCCTTCTTTTGATGATTTAATCCTCCCTTTTACTAAAAGGATTTTCGTCCTCTCTTAACGGGCATTTTGTGATCATTTTAGAGCGCGTTTTGGTGTAAAGGTATTGGGGGTTTTGATGTACGATTAGAGAGCGTTCTACGAGTCGGAATGCCATTTTGTGAATCGCACAATGTCTTTTCACTAGATGAATGTGTTTTAAGTGGGGGTTTTTTTTATGTCACCTTAGGGGACGTTATCGTCAGCGCTTAACGAGCATCGGCCTTTTTCAAAGGGCATGTTTATTAGAGAGCGTTTAGGTGCACTCTAAGAGAGCGATCGGTGTTTCTATTTACCTATTTAGCGATAATATAATTACTACCTGCATCGAGGTCTCAGTTTTCTTTTGCATAAAAATAATTCAATATGTATCTTGTTTTTGCTTGACAATGCCATAAAAGATATATACATTATAATATATATTAATCGAATTTTATCTAATCTTTCCACTAATGCATCAGGAACGATGGAACAATGCCGAAAAAAGAGGTTCTGGATGAAAATTTCTCTTACAGTTTAAGGGTAGAGCTTCAACAAAAACCACGTACAGTCACCAAAATTAGAAATCAGAAATTAGAATTTGATGCTGCTAAAATATTAGACTCGTTCCAAAATTTATTGAGAAATGTGTTGAATTTTTTTTCCCACAATTTCTAAAAGTTTCTGAAAACTGAAAATGGTCTCGTGAGCTTTGGTCTACGATGTTACGAAGTGCATTCATCGGTTAGGCCGCTTACGTTTATTCAGCCAATAATTCTCATTATACAAAGGTGAACGACGCCCTTTTGAAAGCTTATAAATTGATTATTGAATTTTACAGACAAAAAATGAGAAATTACAAGAAATTAGATTATAAGATTTATGTGGAAATTGCAAGAGAAATAGAGGATTTCTTTACAAGGGTTAAGATCAGAGAACATTCATTCAAATTTTAAAAAATTGGGAGAATGGATGTTAGTAGAAGAATTTGGACAACGTGTACCGCAAGATTTGAGACCTCATTTAAATTATAAAGGTGTTCAAATTGTATACGAGGCAGCAGTGTTATCAGATACTTTCAAGTACAATAGCATTCTATGACAAATAATATATGTGTATGGAAATCAGATATTTGACTAGTTGCTCGGGAGAAGGACAGTTTCCGGTTTGATTAATTACACCAACTAAGTATACCAAACGTTTTGACGACACAAGGCATTTGAAACACTTGATATGTGATCAATTCGAAGAAACTTAGTGCAGAATAATTCAAAGTCATACAACATCAAAATAAGGTTGTTTAATAAATATCACAACATGTATACGTGTGTAGAAATTGAAGCTCCCTGTGGGCATTTCGACCACATATGTGAAAATAGAATATTCAGATATTTGAAGAACAAACTGATTACATAAACGAAAAGAGAAAACAGAAGACACCTCCACAAGATTCATGACACAAATCACCAAGGACATGTACACAAATCATGATAATAATAGAATATACACGGCAAAACGACATTACATAAATCATCGATTGTGCTGCGGTTACGAGGCCAACATAGGACGGTGGTTAACTGGTTTACGGTGCCCAACTTCCACTCACGAAAAAGGACAATCAAAGGACATACATTTAAAAATCTATAAATAATATTCCATATATAGAAAACGGATCAACAGGTTTCAATAGAAGAAATGTCATAAATATTTATTACACACCACACGAAACGTTTATAGAATAATATGTTGCCATCAAAAATATGTAAGGCGACATCAATAAAAGGAAATCGTGTTCTGCCCGTCTGTATGCAAGCTCAGGTCCCTGATCAATAGGAGTCAAAACTAACAGTTAGAAGGGACGTGGATCAGGACCCTGTGTCCTCTGAAATGGTTTGGACTACACCTGTCGTAGAGTCCTACCGCACTGTTAGTCAGCGTGTAGAAATCTTCAGCAGATCTATACCTTTAGTTAGACATTTTAGATTGATTTTATCAATATGAATAAAACGACTATCTTTTCTCTGAATTACAAGAACCGACCTCTTTTTTAAATTTAGTTATTAAAAAATAAATATCGTTTAATCTGTAAGGAATTCTATCACCTATTAATCATTAGAAACGGTGTATTATTTTCAGGATATAATGCCATATGGACACGTTAACAGTATAGATTGGCCACAGAAAGGTAAATGTAAACAATCACTTCACATTCTTGGTACAAATGATACCCATGCTATAAGAGTAGTATCTTGTGATCGTTTTATTAAAATAATTTTACACCCAAAAACGTTATTGGTGTTTAAGTATTTGTAACATATTATGGTATCTAGTCTGTCTATACAGCCTATAGTCAACGATGTATTACAGTTTATATAAATCACAACGAGTATGGCCTGACCATCTATAGAAGAATAAAGAGAGAAGGGAGGAGGTGGACATGTAATCTCAGCTGTATGAAAAAAGTCGTGTCACACAAACAGACCAAATAAGAAAAATCACCCAATAATTTGATAGGGTGAGATTGCTAGTTTCTACAGTACTCTTCTCTATCAATATATATCAGAATATATATGTGCAGAGACTAGCAAGCATTCTTATAATACAAAAATGATTGCTTTATTTAAAAATGAAGAATCACATAATGGAATATAATAGTAAATATGTTTCCCCTTTATTTCCTATATTCCTACTAGTTATATGTGGCTTTCTAGTATAACAAACTGTTTTGTTCGAAATACTTATTTGACTTACATTGTCCTTAGCATTGATATCGGCTTTAGCATCTATAAGCACCTTCACTGTATCACTGTGTCCAGACGATGCTGCATTATGGAGTGGAGTTTCCTCAGACTACAAAGACACAAGTATTAATAGGATTTAATACAATATCATCCTCTGGTAATGATGTATTTCTAGGAAAGAACACATTATATACTTAATAATACCATTACTACTATTGGAGTAACTATTTGATTCTGCCACTTAGAATGGGTGATGGGATTCGGGTATTGGTGAGAAAATTAAATCTTTCTATCTGTAGAGAACTCTAAGATATCAATCGCACCGGGACAAAGCTCCATTGTACCCGGGATCGATTGCCGTATGTATATGGAGAAGGGATTGAACTCTCTTGATGGCAAAACCCCACCCAACTTCGATCAATAGTCATTAAACAGTATATTCAGTTGACACACAACTTTTGACGTATATACACCAATACATGAATAAAATTAATTTCCTTCTTTATTCACGATAATTCGGCAACAGTATTTTCAATTCTCGATGTCATTTTCTTGTGTGATGTATGTGTAGGATGAGAGGCGAATGCTGATTGGTTGGATAGACACACCCCAAAACCTGAACGAATCCCCCATCCTACACCTACCTTAAATAAAAATGCAATCAAGAGACGGATTCAAAATACCGCCGCCGGATTATCGTTCAGAAAGGAGGAAATAGGAATTTCTATCGACGCTGACGGGTTAAGTCCATATGCTTTTACATGTTGGGGATAACTTTAAAATATGTAGCATTTACACTAATATGAAATTCACCAATAAAATGCTCCTTTTATAATATGTAGAGACCTTTGAGACTCTAGAGGCCATTTTAGGTGTTTTTAAAGGTTGTTTTATGTCATGTTAAACTGCCTTATTTTCGCAAACTTAGGTTCGTTTTCGTGTGCGATTAGAAGGCATCGGTCACACGAAATCTCGGACTTTTCCATCGGTTTCAATGTTAATTAGAAGGCGTTTTGGAGTTTTCTTAGAGGGAGTTCTGCCCGTCTTTAGAGGCCTTCTTTTGATGATTTAATCCTCCCTTTTACTAAAAGGATTTTCGTCCTCTCTTAACGGGCATTTTGTGATCATTTTAGAGCGCGTTTTGGTGTAAAGGTATTGGGGGTTTTGATGTACGATTAGAGAGCGTTCTACGAGTCGGAATGCCATTTTGTGAATCGCACAATGTCTTTTCACTAGATGAATGTGTTTTAAGTGGGGGTTTTTTTTATGTCACCTTAGGGGACGTTATCGTCAGCGCTTAACGAGCATCGGCCTTTTTCAAAGGGCATGTTTATTAGAGAGCGTTTAGGTGCACTCTAAGAGAGCGATCGGTGTTTCTATTTACCTATTTAGCGATAATATAATTACTACCTGCATCGAGGTCTCAGTTTTCTTTTGCATAAAAATAATTCAATATGTATCTTGTTTTTGCTTGACAATGCCATAAAAGATATATACATTATAATATATATTAATCGAATTTTATCTAATCTTTCCACTAATGCATCAGGAACGATGGAACAATGCCGAAAAAGAGGTTCTGGATGAAAATTTCTCTTACAGTTTAAGGGTAGAGCTTCAACAAAAACCACGTACAGTCACCAAAATTAGAAATCAGAAATTAGAATTTGATGCTGCTAAAATATTAGACTCGTTCCAAAATTTATTGAGAAATGTGTTGAATTTTTTTTCCCACAATTTCTAAAAGTTTCTGAAAACTGAAAATGGTCTCGTGAGCTTTGGTCTACGATGTTACGAAGTGCATTCATCGGTTAGGCCGCTTACGTTTATTCAGCCAATAATTCTCATTATACAAAGGTGAACGACGCCCTTTTGAAAGCTTATAAATTGATTATTGAATTTTACAGACAAAAAATGAGAAATTACAAGAAATTAGATTATAAGATTTATGTGGAAATTGCAAGAGAAATAGAGGATTTCTTTACAAGGGTTAAGATCAGAGAACATTCATTCAAATTTTAAAAAATTGGGAGAATGGATGTTAGTAGAAGAATTTGGACAACGTGTACCGCAAGATTTGAGACCTCATTTAAATTATAAAGGTGTTCAAATTGTATACGAGGCAGCAGTGTTATCAGATACTTTCAAGTACAATAGCATTCTATGACAAATAATATATGTGTATGGAAATCAGATATTTGACTAGTTGCTCGGGAGAAGGACAGTTTTCCGGTTTGATTAATTACACCAACTAAGTATACCAAACGTTTTGACGACACAAGGCATTTGAAACACTTGATATGTGATCAATTCGAAGAAACTTAGTGCAGAATAATTCAAAGTCATACAACATCAAAATAAGGTTGTTTAATAAATATCACAACATGTATACGTGTGTAGAAATTGAAGCTCCCTGTGGGCATTTCGACCACATATGTGAAAATAGAATATTCAGATATTTGAAGAACAAACTGATTACATAAACGAAAAGAGAAAACAGAAGACACCTCCACAAGATTCATGACACAAATCACCAAGGACATGTACACAAATCATGATAATAATAGAATATACACGGCAAAACGACATTACATAAATCATCGATTGTGCTGCGGTTACGAGGCCAACATAGGACGGTGGTTAACTGGTTTACGGTGCCCAACTTCCACTCACGAAAAAGGACAATCAAAGGACATACATTTAAAAATCTATAAATAATATTCCATATATAGAAAACGGATCAACAGGTTTCAATAGAAGAAATGTCATAAATATTTATTACACACCACACGAAACGTTTATAGAATAATATGTTGCCATCAAAAATATGTAAGGCGACATCAATAAAAGGAAATCGTGTTCTGCCCGTCTGTATGCAAGCTCAGGTCCCTGATCAATAGGAGTCAAAACTAACAGTTAGAAGGGACGTGGATCAGGACCCTGTGTCCTCTGAAATGGTTTGGACTAGACCTGTCGTAGAGTCCTACCGCACTGTTAGTCAGCGTGTAGAAATCTTCAGCAGATCTATACCTTTAGTTAGACATTTTAGATTGATTTTATCAATATGAATAAAACGACTATCTTTTCTCTGAATTACAAGAACCGACCTCTTTTTTAAATTTAGTTATTAAAAAATAAATATCGTTTAATCTGTAAGGAATTCTATCACCTATTAATCATTAGAAACGGTGTATTATTTTCAGGATATAATGCCATATGGACACGTTAACAGTATAGATTGGCCACAGAAAGGTAAATGTAAACAATCACTTCACATTCTTGGTACAAATGATACCCATGCTATAAGAGTAGTATCTTGTGATCGTTTTATTAAAATAATTTTACACCCAAAAACGTTATTGGTGTTTAAGTATTTGTAACATATTATGGTATCTAGTCTGTCTATACAGCCTATAGTCAACGATGTATTACAGTTTATATAAATCACAACGAGTATGGCCTGACCATCTATAGAAGAATAAAGAGAGAAGGGAGGAGGTGGACATGTAATCTCAGCTGTATGAAAAAAGTCGTGTCACACAAACAGACCAAATAAGAAAAATCACCCAATAATTTGATAGGGTGAGATTGCTGGTTTCTACAGTACTCTTCTCTATCAATATATATCAGAATATATATGTGCAGAGACTAGCAAGCATTCTTATAATACAAAAATGATTGCTTTATTTAAAAATGAAGAATCACATAATGGAATATAATAGTAAATATGTTTCCCCTTTATTTCCTATATTCCTACTAGTTATATGTGGCTTTCTAGTATAACAAACTGTTTTGTTCGAAATACTTATTTGACTTACATTGTCCTTAGCATTGATATCGGCTTTAGCATCTATAAGCACCTTCACTGTATCACTGTGTCCAGACGATGCTGCATTATGGAGTGGAGTTTCCTCAGACTACAAAGACACAAGTATTAATAGGATTTAATACAATATCATCCTCTGGTAATGATGTATTTCTAGGAAAGAACACATTATATACTTAATAATACCATTACTACTATTGGAGTAACTATTTGATTCTGCCACTTAGAATGGGTGATGGGATTCGGGTATTGGTGAGAAAATTAAATCTTTCTATCTGTAGAGAACTCTAAGATATCAATCGCACCGGGACAAAGCTCCATTGTACCCGGGATCGATTGCCGTATGTATATGGAGAAGGGATTGAACTCTCTTGATGGCAAAACCCCACCCAACTTCGATCAATAGTCATTAAACAGTATATTCAGTTAACACCCAACTTTTGACGTATATACACCAATACATGAATAAAATTAATTTCCTTCTTTATTCACGATAATTCGGCAACAGTATTTTCAATTCTCGATGTCATTTTCTTGTGTGATGTATGTGTAGGATGAGAGGCGAATGCTGATTGGTTGGATAGACACACCCCAAAACCTGAACGAATCCCCCATCCTACACCTACCTTAAATAAAAATGCAATCAAGAGACGGATTCAAAATACCGCCGCCGGATTATCGTTCAGAAAGGAGGAAATAGGAATTTCTATCGACGCTGACGGGTTAAGTCCATATGCTTTTACATGTTGGGGATAACTTTAAAATATGTAGCATTTACACTAATATGAAATTCACCAATAAAATGCTCCTTTTATAATATGTAGAGACCTTTGAGACTCTAGAGGCCGTTTTAGGTGTTTTAAAAGTTGTTTTATGTCATGTTAAACTGCCTTATTTTCGCAAACTTATGTTCGTTTTCGTGTGCGATTAGAAGGCATCGGTCACACGAAATCTCGGACTTTTCCATCGGTTTCAATGTTAATTAGAAGGCGTTTTGGAGTTTTCTTAGAGGGAGTTCTGCCCGTCTTTAGAGGCCTTCTTTTGATGATTTAATCCTCCCTTTTACTAAAAGGATTTTCGTCCTCTCTTAACGGGCATTTTGTGATCATTTTAGAGCGCGTTTTGGTGTAAAGGTATTGGGGGTTTTGATGTACGATTAGAGAGCGTTCTACGAGTCGGAATGCCATTTTGTGAATCGCATAATGTCTTTTCACTAGATGAATGTGTTTTAAGTGGGGTTTTTTTTTTTTATGTCACCTTAGGGGACGTTATTGTCAGCGCTTAACGAGCATCGGCCTTTTTCAAAGGGCATGTTTATTAGAGAGCGTTTTTGGTGCACTCTAAGAGAGCGATCGGTGTTTCTATTTACCTATTTAGCGATAATATAATTACTACCTGCATCGAGGTCTCAGTTTTCTTTTGCATAAAAATAATTCAATATGTATCTTGTATTTGCTTGACAATGCCATAAAAGATATATACATTATAATATATAATAATCGAATTTTATCTAATCTTTCCACTAATGCATCAGGAACGATGGAACAATGCCCAAAAAGAGGTTCTGGATGAAAATTTCTCTTACAGTTTAAGGGTAGAGCTTCAACAAAAACCACGTACAGTCACCAAAATTAGAAATCAGAAATTAGAATTTGATGCTGCTAAAATGTTAGACTCGTTCCAAAATTTATTGAGAAATGTGTTGAATTTTTTTCCCCACATTTTGTAAAAGTTTCTGAAAACTATAAATGGTCTCGTGAGCTTTGGTCTACGATGTTACGAAGTGCATTCATCGGTTAGGCCGCTTACGTTTATTCAGCCAATAATTCTCTTTATACAAAGGTGAACGACGCCCTTTTGAAAGCTTATAAATTGATTATTGAATTTTACAGACAAAAAATGAGAAATTACAAGAAATTAGATTATAAGATTTATGTGGAAATTGCAAGAGAAATAGAGGATTTCTTTACAAGGGTTAAGATCAGAGAACATTCATTCAAATTTTAAAAAATTGGGAGAATGGATGTTAGTAGAAGAATTTGGACAACGTGTACCGCAAGATTTGAGACCTCATTTAAATGATAAAGGTGTTCAAATTGTATACGAAGCAGCAGTGTTATCAGATACTTTCAAGTACAATAGCATTCTATGACAAATAATATATGTGTATGGAAATCAGATATTTGACTAGTTGCTCGGGAGAAGGACAGTTTCTGGTTTGATTAATTACACCAACTAAGTATACCAAACGTTTTGACGACACAAGGCATTTGAAACACTTGATATGTGATCAATTCGAAGAAACTTAGTGCAGAATAATTCAAAGTCATACAACATCAAAATAAGGTTGTTTAATAAATATCACAACATGTATACGTGTGTAGAAATTGAAGCTCCCTGTGGGCATTTCGACCACATATGTGAAAATAGAATATTCAGATATTTGAAGAACAAACTGATTACATAAACGAAAAGAGAAAACAGAAGACACCTCCACAAGATTCATGACACAAATCACCAAGGACATGTACACAAATCATGATAATAATAGAATATACACGGCAAAACGACATTACATAAATCATCGATTGTGCTGCGGTTACGAGGCCAACATAGGACGGTGGTTAACTGGTTTACGGTGCCCAACTTCCACTCACGAAAAAGGACAATCAAAGGACATACATTTAAAAATCTATAAATAATATTCCATATATAGAAAACGGATCAACAGGTTTCAATAGAAGAAATGTCATAAATATTTATTACACACCACACGAAACGTTTATAGAATAATATGTTGCCATCAAAAATATGTAAGGCGACATCAATAAAAGGAAATCGTGTTCTGCCCGTCTGTATGCAAGCTCAGGTCCCTGATCAATAGGAGTCAAAACTAACAGTTAGAAGGGACGCGGATCAGGACCTTGTCTCCTCTGAAATGGTTTGGACAAGGCCTGTCGTAGAGTCCCACCGAACTGTTAGTCAGCGTGTAGAAATCTTCAGCAGATCTTTACCATTAGTTAGACATTTTATCTTGATTTTATCAATATGAACAAAACGACTATCTTTTCTCTGAATTACAAGAACAGATCTCTTTTTTAAATTTAGTTATTAAAAAATAAATATCGTTTCATGTGTAGGGAATTCTAGCACATATTAATCATAAGAAACGGTGTATTATTTTCAGGACACAATGCCATATGGACACGTTAACAGTATAGATTGGCCACAGACAGGTCAAATGTAAACAATCACTTCACATTCTTGGTACAAATAATACCCATGCTATAAGAGTAGTATCTTGAGATCGATTTATTAAAATGATTTTACACCCAAAAACGTTATTGGTGTTTAAGTATTTGTAACATATTATGGTATCTAGTCTGTCTATACAGCCTATAGTCAACGATGTATTACAGTTTATATAAATCACAACGAGTATGGCCTGACCATCTATAGAAGAATAAAGAGAGAAGGGAGGAGGTTGACATGTAATCTCAGCTGTATGAAAAAGGTCGTGTCACACAAACAGACCAAATAAGTAAAATCACCCAATAATTTGAGAGGGTGAGATTGCCTGTTTCTTAGGTACTCTTCTCTATCAATATATATCAGAATATATATGTGCAGAGACTAGCAAGCATTCTTATAATACAAAAATGATTGCTTTATTTAAAAATGAAGAATCACATAATGGAATATAATAGTAAATATGTTTCCTCTTTATTTCCTATATTCCTACTAGTTATATGTGGCTTTCTAGTATAACAAACTGTTTTGTTCGAAATACTTATTTGACTTACATTGTCCTTAGCATTGATATCCGCTTTAGCATCTATAAGCACCTTCACTGTATGACTGTGTCCAGACGATGCTGCATTATGGAGTGGAGTTTCGTCAGACTACAAAGATACAAGTATTAATAGGATTTAATACAATATCATCATCTGGTAATGATGTATTTCTAGGAAAGAACACATTATATACTTAATAATACCATTACTACTATTGGAGTAACTATTTGATTCTGCCACTTAGAATGGGTGATGGGATTCGGGTATTGGTGAGAAAATTAAATCTTTCTATCTGTAGAGAACTCTAGGATATCAATCGCACCGGGACAAAGCTCCATTGTACCCGGGATCGATTGCCGTATGTATATGGAGAAGGGATTGAACTCTCTTGATGGCAAAACCCCACCCAACTTCGATCAATAGTCATTAAACAGTATATTCAGTTGACACCCAACTTTTGACGTATATACACCAATACATGAATAAAATTTATTTCCTTCTTTATTCACGATAATTCGGCAACAGTATTTTCAATTCTCGATGTCATTTTCTTGTGTGATGTATGTGTAGGATGAGAGGCGAATGCTGATTGGTTGGATAGACACACCCCAAAACCTGAACGAATCCCCCATCCCACACCTACGTTAAATAAAAATGCAATCAAGAGACGGATTCAAAATACCGCCGCCGGATTATCGTTCAGAAAGGAGGAAATAGGAATTTCTATCGACGCTGACGGGTTAAGTCCATATACTTTTACATGTTGGGGATAACTTTAAAATATGTAGCATTTACACTAGTATGAAATTCACCAATAAAATGCTCCTTTTATAATATGTAGAGTCCTTTGAGACTCTAGAGGCCGTTTAGGTGTTTTTAAAGGTTGTTTTATGTCATGTTAAACTGCCTTATTTTTGCAAACTTATGTTCGTTTTCGTGTGCGATTAGAAGGCATCGGTCACACGAAATCTCGGACTTTTCCATCGGTTTCAATGTTAATTAGAAGGCGTTTTGGAGTTTTCTTAGAGGGAGTTCTGCCCGTCTTTAGAGGCCTTCTTTTGATGATTTAATCCTCCCTTTTACTAAAAGGATTTTCGTCCTCTCTTAACGGGCATTTTGTGATCATTTTAGAGCGCGTTTTGGTGTAAAGGTATTGGGGGTTTTGATGTACGATTAGAGAGCGTTCTACGAGTCGGAATGCCATTTTGTGAATCGCATAATGTCCTTTCACTAGTTGAATGTGTTTCAAGTGAGGGTTTTTATGTCACCTTAGGGGACATTATTGTCAGCGCTTAGCAAGCATCGGCCTTTTTCAAAGGGCATGTTTATTAGAGAACGTTTAGGTGCACTCTAAGAGAGCGATCGGTGTCTCTATTTACCTATTTAGCTATTATTAATTACTACCTGCATCGAGGTCTCAGTTTTCTTTTGCATAAAAATAATTCAATATGTATCCTGTTTTTGCTTGACAATACCATAAAAGATATATACATTATAATATATAATAATCGAATTTTATCTAATCTTTCCACTAGTGCATCTGGAACGATGGAACGATGCCGAATAAGAGGTTCTGAATGAAAATGTTTCTTACAGTTTAAGGGTAGAGCTTCTACAAAAACCACGTACAGTCACCAAAATTAGAAATCAGAAATTAGAATTTGATGCTGCTAAAATGTTAGACTCGTTCCAAAATTTAATGAGAAATGTGTTGAATTTTTTTTCCCACAATTTGAAAAAGTTTCTGAAAACTTAAAATGGTCTCGTGAGCTTTGGTCTATGATGATACGAAGTGCATTCATCGGTTAGGCCGCTTAAGTTTATTCAGCCAATAATTCTCATTATACAAAGGTGAACGACGCCCTTTTGAAAGCTTATAAATTGATTATTGAATTTTACAGACAAAAAAAGAGAAATTACAAGAAATTAGATTATAAGATTTATGTGGAAATTGCAAGAGAAATAGAGGATTTCTTTACAATGGTAAAGATCAGAGAACATCCATTCAAATTTTAAAAAAAATTGGGAGAATGGATGTTAGCAGAAGAATTTAGACAACGTGTACCGCAAAATTTGAGACCTCATTTAAATGATAAAGGTGTTCAAATTGTGTACGAGGCAGCAGTGTTATCAGATACGTTCAAGTCCAATAGCATTCTATGACAAATAATATATGTGTATGGAAATCAGATATTTGACTAGTTGCTCGGGAGAAGGACAGTTTCCGGTTTGATTAATTACACCAACTAAGTATACCAAACGTTTTGACGACACAAGGCATTTGAAACACTTGATATGTGATCAACTCGTAGAAACTTCGTGCAGAATAATTCAAAGTCATACAACATCACAATAAGGTTGTTTAATAAATATCACAACATGTATACGTGTGTAGAAATTGAAGCTCCCTGTGGGCATTTCGACCACATATCTGAAAATAGAATATTCAGATATTTGAAGAACAAACTGATTACATAAACGAAAAGAGAAAACAGAAGACACCTCCACAAGATTCATGACACAAATCACCAAGGGCATGTACACAGATCATGATAATAATAGAATATACACGGAAAAACGACATTACATAAATCATCGATTGTGCTGCGGTTACAAGACCAACATAGGACGGTGGTTAACTGGTTTACGGTGCCCAACTTCCACTCACGAAAAAGGACAATCAAAGGACACACATTTAAAAATCTATAAATAATATTCCATATATAGAAAACGGATCAACAGGTTTCAATAGAAGAAATGTCATAAATATTTATTACACACCACACGAAACGGTTATAGAATAATATGTTGCCATAAAAAATATGTAAGGCGACATCAATAAAAGGAAATCGTGTTCTCCCCGTCTGTATGCAAGCTCAGGTCCCTGGTCAATAGGAGTCAAAACTAACAGTTAGAAGGGACGCGGATCAGGACCTTGTCTCCTCTGAAATGGTTTGGACAAGGCCTGTCGTAGAGTCCCACCGAACTGTTAGTCAGCGTGTAGAAATCTTCAGCAGATCTTTACCTTTAGTTAGATATTTTATCTTGATTTTATCAATATGAACAAAACGACTATCTTTTCTCTGAATTACAAGAACTGATCTCTTTTTTAAATTTAGTTATTAAAAAATAAATATCGTTTCATGTGTAGGGAATTCTATCACCTATTAATCATTAGAAACGGTGTATTATTTTCAGGACACAATGCCATATGGACACGTTAACAGTATAGATTGGCCACAGACAGGTCAAATGTAAACAATCACTTCACATTCTTGGTACAAATAATACCCATGCTATAAGAGTAGTATCTTGAGATCGATTTATTAAAATGATTTTACACCCAAAAACGTTATTGGTGTTTAAGTATTTGTAACATATTATGGTATCTAGTCTGTCTATACAGCCTATAGTCAACGATGTATTACAGTTTATATAAATCACAACGAGTATGGCCTGACCATCTATAGAAGAATAAAGAGAGAAGGGAGAAGGTTGACATGTAATCTCAGCTGTATGAAAAAGGTTGTGTCACACAAACAGACCAAATAAGAAAAATCACCCAATAATTTGAGAGGGTGAGATTGCCTGTTTCTTAGGTACTCTTCTCTATCAATATATATCAGAATATATATGTGCAGAGACTAGCAAGCATTCTTATAATACAAAAATGATTGCTTTATTTAAAAATGAAGAATCACATAATGGAATATAATAGTAAATATGTTTCCCCTTTATTTCCTATATTCCTACTAGTTATATGTGGCTTTCTAGTATAACAAACTGTTTTGTTCGAAATACTTATTTGACTTACATTGTCCTTAGCATTGATATCGGCTTTAGCATCTATGAGCACCTTCACTGTATCACTGTGTCCAGACGATGCTGCATTATGGAGTGGAGTTTCCTCACACTACAAAGACACAAGTATTAATAGGATTTAATACAATATCATCCTCTGGTAATGATGTATTTCTAGGAAAGAACACATTATATACTTAATAATACCATTACTACTATTGGAGTAACTATTTGATTCTGCCACTTAGAATGGGTGATGGGATTCGGGTATTGGTGAGAAAATTAAATCTTTCTATCTGTAGAGAACTCTAAGATATCAATCGCATCGGGACAAAGCTCCATTGTACCCGGGATCGATTGTCGTATGTATATGGAGAAGGGATTGAACTCTCTTGATGGCAAAACCCCACCCAACTTCGATCAATAGTCATTAAACAGTATATTCAGTTGACACCCAACTTTTGACGTATATACACCAATACATGAATAAAATTTATTTCCTTCTTTATTCACGATAATTCGGCAACAGTATTTTCAATTCTCGATGTCATTTTCTTGTGTGATGTATGTGTAGGATGAGAGGCGAATGCTGATTGGTTGGATAGACACACCCCAAAACCTGAACGAATCCCCCATCCTACACCTACCTTAAATAAAAATGCAATCAAGAGACGGATTCAAAATACCGCCGCCGGATTATCGTTCAGAAAGGAGGAAATAGGAATTTCTATCGACGCTGACGGGTTAAGTCCATATACTTTTACATGTTGGGGATAACTATAAAATATGTAGCATTTACACTAATATGAAATTCACCAATAAAATGCTCCTTTTATAATATGTAGAGACCTTTGAGACTCTAGAGGCCGTTTTAGGTGTTTTTAAAGGTTGTTTTATGTCATGTTAAACTGCCTTATTTTTGCAAACTTATGTTCGTTTTCGTGTGCGATTAGAAGGCATCGGTAACACGAAATCTCTAACTTTTCCATCGGTTTCAATGCTAATTAGAAGGCGTTTTGGAGTTCTCTTAGAGGGAGTTCTGCCCGTCTTTAGAGGCCTTCTTTTCATGATTTTATCCTCCCTTTTACTAAAAGGATTTTCGTCCTCTCTTAACGGGCATTTTGTGATCATTTTAGAGCGCGTTTTGGTGTAAAGGTATTGGGGATTTTGATGTACGATTAGAGAGCGTTCTAAGAGTCGGAATGCCATTTTGTGAATCGCATAATGTCCTTTCACTAGTTGAATGTGTTTTAAGTGGGGTTTTTTTATGTCACCTTAGGGGACATTATTGTCAGCGCTTAGCGAGCATCGGCCTTTTTCAAAGGGCATGTTTATTAGAGAACGTTTAGGTGCACTCTAAGAGAACGATCGGTGTTTCTATTTACCTATTTAGCGATAATATAATTACTACCTGCATCGATGTCTCAGTTTTCTTGTTTTTGCTTGACAATACCATAAAAGATATATACATTATAATATATAATAATCGAATTTTATATAATCTTTCCACTAGTGCATCTAGAACGATGGAACGATGCCATATAAGAGGTTCTGAATGAAAATGTTTCGTGCAGTTTAAGGGTAGAGCTTCTACAAATACCACGTACAGTCACCAAAATTAGAAATCAGAAATTAGAATTTGATGCTGCTAAAATGTTAGACTCGTTCCAAAATTTATTGAGAAATGTGTTGAATTTTTTTTCCCACAATTTGAAAAAGTTTCTGAAAACTTAAAATGGTCTCGTGAGCTTTGGTCTACGATGTTACGAAGTGCATTCATCGGTTAGGCCGCTTAAGTTTATTCAGCCAATAATTCTCATTATACAAAGGTGAACGACGCCCTTTTGAAAGCTTATAAATTGATTATTGAATCTTACAGACAAAAAATGAGAAATTACAAGAAATTAGATTATCAGATTTATGTGGAAATTGCAAGAGAAATGGAGCATTTCTTTACAATGGTTAAGATCAGAGAAAATACATTCAAATTTTAAAAAATTGAGACAATGGATGTTAGTAGAAAAATTTAGACAACGTGTACCGCAAGATTTGAGACCTCATTTAAATGATAAAGGTGTTCAAATTGTATACGAGGCAGCAGTGTTATCAGATACTTTCAAGTCCAATAGCATTCTATCACAAATAATATATATGTATGGATATCAGATATTTGACTAGTTGCTCGGGAGAAGGACAGTTTCCGGTTTGATTAATTACACCACCTAAGTATACCAAACGTTTTGACGACACAAGACTATTGAAACACTTGATATGTGATCAACTCGAAGAAACTTAGTGCAGAATGATTCAAAGTCATACAACATCACAATAAGGTTGTTTAATAAATATCACAACATGTATACGTGAGTAGAAATTGAAGCTCCCTGAGGGCATTTCGACCACATATGTGAAAATAGAATATTCAGATATTTGAAGAACAAACTGATTACATAAAGGAAAAGAGAAAACAGAAGACACCTCCAAAAGTTTCATGACACAAATCACCAATGACATGTACACAAATCATGATAATAATAGAATATACACGGAAAAACGACATTACATAAATCATCGATTGTGCTGCGGTAACGAGACCAATATAGGACGGTGATTAACTGGTTTACGGTGCCCAACTTCCACTCACGAAAAAGGACAATCAAAGGACACACATTTAAAAATCTATAAATAATATTCCATATATAGAAAACGGATCAACAGGTTTCAATAGAAGAAATGTCATAAATATTTATTACATACCACACGAAACGTTTATAGAATAATACGCTGCTATCAAAAATATGTAAGGCGACATCAATAAAAGGAAATCGTGTTCTGCCCGTCTGTATGCAAGCTCAGGTCCCTGATCAATAGGAGTCAAAACTAACAGTTAGAAGGGACGCGGATCAGGACCTTGTCTCCTCTGAAATGGTTTGGACAAGGCCTGTCGTAGAGTCCCACCGCACTGTTAGTCAGCGTGTAGAAATCTTCAGCAGATCTTTACCTTAATTTACACATTTGATCTTGAGTTTATCAATATGAACAAAACGACTATCTTTTCTCTGACTTACAAGAACAGATCTCTTTTTTAAATTTAGTTATTAAAAAATAAATATCTTTTTATCTGTAGGGAATTCTATCACCTATTAATCATTAGAAACGGTGTATTATTTTCAGGACACAATGCCACATGGACACGTTAACAGTATAGATTGGCCACAGACAGGTCAAATGTAAACAATCACTTCACATTCTTGGTACAAATAATACCCATGCTATAAGAGTAGTATCTTGAGATCGATTTATTAAAATGATTTTACACCCAAAAACGTTATTGGTGTTTAAGTATTTGTAACATATTATGGTATCTAGTCTGTCTATACAGCCTATAGTCAACGATGTATTACAGTTTATATAAATCACAACGAGTATGGCCTGACCATCTATAGAAGAATAAAGAGAGAAGGGAGGAGGTTGACATGTAATCTCAGCTGTATGAAAAAAGTCGTGTCACACAAACAGACCAAATAAGAAAAATCACCCAATAATTTGAAAGGGTGAGATTGCCTGTTTCTCAGGTACTCTTCTCTATCAATATATATCAGAATATATATGTGCAGAGACTAGCAAGCATTCTTATAATAAAAAAATGATTGCTTTATTTAAAAATGAAGAATCACATAATGGAATATAATAGTAAATATGTTTCCCCTTTATTTCCTATATTCCTACTAGTTATATGTGGCTTTCTAGTATAACAAACTGTTTTGTTCGAAATACTTATTTGACTTACATCGTCCTTAGCATTGATATCGGCTTTAGCATCTATAAGCACCTTCACTGTATCACTGTGTCCAGACGATGCTGCATTATGGAGTGGAGTTTCCTCACACTACAAAGACACAAGTATTAATAGGATTTAATACAATATCATCCTCTGGTAATGATGTATTTCTAGGAAAGAACACATTATATACTTAATAATACCATTTCTACTATTGGAGTAACTATTTGATTCTGCCACTTAGAATGAGTGATGGGATTCGGGTATTGGTGAGAAAATTAAATCTTTCTATCTGTAGAGAACTCTAAGATATCAATCGCACCGGGGCAAAGCTCCATTGTACCCGGGATCGATTGCCGTATGTATATGGAGAAGGGATTGAACTCTCTTGATGGCAAAACCCCACCCAACTTCGATCAATAGTCATTAAACAGTATATTCAGTTGACACCCAACTTTTGACGTATATACACCAATACATGAATAAAATTTATTTCCTTCTTTATTCACGATAATTCGGCAACAGTATTTTCAATTCTCGATGTCATTTTCTTGTGTGATGTATGTGTAGGATGAGAGGCGAATGCTGATTGGTTGGATAGACACACCCCAAAACCTGAACGAATCCCCCATCCTACACCTACGTTAAATAAAAATGCAATCAAGAGACGGATTCAAAATACCGCCGCCGGATTATCGTTCAGAAAGGAGGAATTAGGAATTCCTATCGACGCTGACGGGTTAAGTCCATATACTTTTACATGTTGGGGATAACTTTAAAATATGTAGCATTTACACTAATATGAAATTCACCAATAAAATGCTCCTTTTATAATATGTAGAGACCTTTGAGACTCTAGAGGCCGTTTTAGGTGTTTTTAAAGGTTGTTTTATGTCATGTTAAATTGCCTTATTTTTGCAAACTAAGGTTCGTTTTCGTGTGCGATTAGATGGCATCGGTCACACGAAATCTCGGACTTTTCCATCGGTTTCAATGTTAATTAGAGGGCGTTTTGGAGTTTTCTTAGAGGGAGTTCTGCCCGTCTTTAGAGGCCTTCTTTTGATGATTTAATCCTCCCTTTTACTAAAAGGATTTTTGTCCTCTCTTAACGGGCATTTTGTGATCATTTTAGAGCGCGTTTTGGTGTAAAGGTATTGGGGGTTTTGATGTACGATTAGAGAGCGTTCTACGAGTCGGAATGCCATTTTGTGAATCGCATAATGTCCTTTCACTAGTTGAATGTGTTTTAAGTGGGGTTTTTTATGTCACCTTAGGGGACATTATTGTCAGCGCTTAGCGAGCATCGGCCTTTTTCAAAGGGCATGTTTATTAGAGAACGTTTAGGTGCACTCTAAGAGAACGATCGGTGTTTCTATTTACCTATTTAGCGATAATATAATTACTACCTGCATCGAGGTCTCAGTTTTCTTTTGCATAAAAATAATTCAATATGTATCTTGTTTTTGCTTGACAATACCATAAAAAATATATACATTATAATATATAATAATCGAATTTTATCTATTCTTTCCACTAGTGCATCTGGAACGATGGAACGATGCCGAATCAGAGGTTCTGAATGAAAATGTTTCGTGCAGTTTAAGGGTAGAGCTTCTACAAATACCCCGTACAGTCACCAAAATTAGAAATCAGAAATTAGAATTTGATGCTGCTAAAATGTTAGACTCGTTCCAAAATTTATTGAGAAATGTGTTGAATTTTTTTTCCTACAATTTGAAAAAGTTTCTGAAAACTTAAAATGGTCTCGTGAGCTTTGGTCTATGATGTTACGAAGTGCATTCATCGGTTAGGCCGCTTAAGTTTATTCAGCCAATAATTCTCATTATACAAAGGTGAACGACGCCCTTTTGAAAGCTTATAAATTGATTATTGAATTTTACAGACAAAAAATGAGAAATTACAAGAAATTAGATTATAAGATTTATGTGGAAATTGCAAGAGAAATAGAGGATTTCTTTACAAGGGTTAAGATCAGAGAACATTCATTCAAATTTTAAAAAATTGGGAGAATGGATGTTAGTAGAAGAATTTAGACAACGTGTACCGCAAGATTTGAGACCTCATTTAAATGATAAAGGTGTTCAAATTGTATACGAGGCAGCAGTGTTATCAGATACTTTCAAGTACAAGAGCATTCTATGACAAATAATATATGTGTATGGAAATCAGATATTTGACTAGTTGCTCGGGAGAAGGACAGTTTCCGGTTTGATTAATCACACCAACTAAGTATACCAAACGTTTTGACGACACAAGGCATTTGAAACACTTGATATGTGATCACTTCGAAGAAACTTAGTGCAGAATAATTCAAAGTCATACAACATCACAATAAGGTTGTTTAATAAATATCACAACATGTATACGTGTGTAGAAATTGAAGCTCCCTGTGGGCATTTCGACCACATATGTGAAAATAGAATATTCAGATATTTGAAGAACAAACTGATTACATAAACGAAAAGAGAAAACAGAAGACATCTCCACAAGATTCATGACACAAATCACCAAGGGCATGTACACAAATCATGATAATAATAGAATATACACGGAAAAACGACATTACATAAATCATCGATTGTGCTGCGGTTACGAGACCAACATAGGACGGTGGTTAACTGGTTTACGGTGCCCAACTTCCACTCACGAAAAAGGACAATCAAAGGACACACATTTAAAAATCTATAAATAATATTCCATATATAGAAAACGGATCAACAGGTTTCAATAGAAGAAATGTCATAAATATTTATTACACACCACAAGAAACCTTTATAGAATAATATGTTGCCATCAAAAATATGTAAGGCGACATCAATAAAAGGAAATCGTGTTCTCCCCGTCTGTATGCAAGCTCAGGTCCCTGATCAATAGGAGTCAAAACTAACAGTTAGAAGGGACGTGGATCAGGACCTTGTGTCCTCTGAAATGGTTTGGACAAGACCTGTCGTAGAGTCCCACCGCACTGTTAGTCAGCGTGTAGAAATCTTCAGCAGATCTTTACCTTTAGTTAGACATTTTAGATTGATTTTATCAATATGAATAAAACGACTATCTTTTCTCTGAATTACAAGAACAGACCTCTTTTTTAAATTTAGTTATTAAAAAATAAATACCGTTTCATCTGTAGGGAATTCTATCACCTATTAATCATTCGAAACGGTGTATTATTTTCAGGATACAATGCCATATGGACACGTTAACAGTATAGATTGGCCACAGAAAGGTAAAATGTATACAATCACTTCACATTCTTGGTACAAATAACACCCATGCTATAAGAGTAGTATCTTGTGATCGATTTATTAAAATAATTTTACACCCAAAAACGTTATTGGTGTTTAAGTATTTGTAACATATTATGGTATCTAGTCTGTCTATACAGCCTATAGTCAACGATGTATTACAGTTTATATAAATCACAACGAGTATGGCCTGACCATCTATAGAAGAATAAAGAGAGAAGGGAGGAGGTTGACATGTAATCTCAGCTGTATGAAAAAAGTCGTGTCACACAAACAGACCAAATAAGAAATATCACCCAATAATTTGAGAGGGTGAGATTGCCTGTTTCTTAGGTACCCTTCTCTATCAATATATATCAGAATATATATGTGCAGAGACTAGCAAGCATTCTTATAATACAAAAATGATTGCTTTATTTAAAAATGAAGAATCACATAATGGAATATAATAGTAAATATGTTTCTCCTTCATTTCCTATATTCCTACTAGGTATATGTGGCTTTCTAGTATAACAAACTGTTTTGTTCGAAATACTTATTTGACTTACATTGTCCTTAGCATTGATATCGGCTTTAGCACCTATAAGCACCTTCACTGTATCACTGTGTCCAGACCATGCTGCCTTATGGAGTGGAGTTTCCTCAGACTACAAAGACACAAGTATTAATAGGATTTAATACAATATCATCCTCTGGTAATGATGTATTTCTAGGAAAGAACACATTATATACTTAATAATACCATTACTACTATTGGAGTAACTATTTGATTCTGCCACTTAGAATGGGTGATGGGATTCGAGTATTGGTGAGAAAATTAAATCTTTCTATCTGTAGAGAACTCTAAGATATCAATCGCACCGGGACAAAGCTCCATTGTACCCGGGATCGATTGTCGTATGTATATGGAGAAGGGATTGAACTCTCTTGATGGCAAACCCCACCCAACTTCGATCAACAATAAAATTTATTTCCTTCTTTATTCACGATAATTCGGCAACGGTATTTTCAATTCTCGATGTCATTTTCTTGTGTGATGTATGTGTAGGATGAGAGGCGAATGCTGATTGGTTGGATAGACACACCCCAAAACCTGAACGAATCCCCCATCCTACACCTACGTCAAATAAAAATGCAATCAAGAGACGGATTCAAAATGCCGCCGCCGGATTATCGTTCAGAAAGTAGGAAATAGGAATTCCTATCGACGCTGACGGGTTAAGTGCATATACTTTTACATGTTGGGGATAACTTTAAAATATGTAGCATTTACACTAATATGAAATTCACCAATAAAATGCTCCTTTTATAATATGTAGAGACCTTTGAGACTCTAGAGGCCGTTTTTGGTGTTTTTAAAGGTTGTTTTATGTCATGTTAAACTGCCTTATTTTTGCAAACTTATGTTCGTTTTCGTGTGCGATTAGAAGGCATCGGTAACACGAAATCTCGGACTTTTCAATCGGTTTCAGTGTTAATTAGAAGGCGTTTTGGAGTTTTCTTAGAGGGAGTTCTGCCCGTATTTAGAGGCCTTCTTTTGATGATTTAATCCTCCCTTTTACTAAAAGGATTTTCGTCCTCTCTTAACGGGCATTTTGTGATCATTTTAGAGCGCGTTTTGGTATAAAGGTATTGGGGTCTTGATGTACGATTAGAGAGCGTTCTACGAGTTGGAATGCCATTTTGTGAATCGCATAATGTCCTTTCACTAGTTGAATGTGTTTTAAGTGGGGGTTTTTTATGTCACCTTAGGGGACATTATTGTCATCGCTTAGCGAGCATCGGCCTTTTTCAAAGGGCGTGTTTATTAGAGAACGTTTAGGTGCACTCTAAGAGAGCGATCGGTGTTTCTATTTACCTATTTAGCGATAATATAATTACTACCTGCATCGATGTCTCAGTTTTCTTTTGCATAAAAATAATTCAATATGTATCTTGCTTTTGCTTGACAATGCCATAAAAGATATATACATTATAATATATAATAATCGAATTTTATCTAATCTTTCCACTAGTGCATCTGGAACGATGGAACGATGCCGAATAAGAGGTTCTGAATGAAAATGTCTCTTACAGTTTAAGGGTAGAGCTTCTACAAATACCACGTACAGTCACCAAAATTAGAAATCAGAAATTAGAATTTGATGCTGCTAAAATGTTAGACTCGTTCCAAAATTTATTGGGAAATGTGTTGAATTTTTTTTCCCAGAATTTGACAAAGTTTCTGAAAACTTAAAATGGTCTCGTGAGCTTTGGTCTACGATGTTACGAAGTGCATTCATCGGTTAGGCCGCTTAAGTTTATTCAGCCAATAATTCTCATTATACAAAGGTGAACGACGCCCGTTTGAAAGCTTATAAATTGATTATTGAATCTTACAGACAAAAACACTACTGGGTCCAAAAACCCCTGAGAATCCCGTTTTTCACTGCAAAACTCTGCAACACCCTGAAAAACACTGAAGTCTGCCTGAAAAACACTGAAAAACTCTGACAGCCCTGATAAACACTGAAAAACTCTGAAGTCTACCCTGAAAAACTCTGAAAAACACTGACGACCCTGAAAAACTCTGCAAAACTCTGCAAAACTCTGACGCCACTGAAAAACTCTGCAAAACTCTGAAAAACACTGACACCTGCTGCGATGCCCTCCGGCCGTGCGATCGCGACCTCGCGTACTTCTATACGGTCCCTTTTATAAGCCCTATTAGATATAAAATGTGATGAGTTGTAAATTAGAAAAAAAGGGAAGAGAAAATAAATAAAACATATCTTGCATTTTTGTACGGTGTTTTGAAATGAATTATTTTAACGAATCTCTAAATTTAATTTTACTGATGCATTATTCAAAACCAAACAAACCCAGTAGAGGCGTACTACAATACAAAGGCTTTTCTTACCGAGATTTATATATATGTACATTTGTATTTCCAAAAGAAAATGTATGTACATATATTCCTGGTAAATATCACTGTTTCATAACTGTGTATTTAAATAGTGAAGAAAAAATAAAAATTATATATATAATAAAGAAGCTCCAGAACTATAAATTAGTGAATAAATAATAAATTATTGAATAATAAATAAAAAAGTGAATAAATAAATGAATGAATAAATAAATAAATAAATAAATAAGTTAATAAATAAATAATATTTGAATGTGACCAGTACCTATAAATTTTATACGAAAAGCGAATTTAATACACCAGTACTGACAGCAAATCGACCACAAAGAAAATCGCTTGTCATTCATTTTGAAATAACACAATGCATTCTATTCCAATTCTGTTGCAACATTTATAGAGACTATACCCATATATTTTCATGTGACGACCTTTAGGTTTAAACACCCCCCACCCCTTCTCACACACACACACGCAATACTTTTTTCTCTATCAATACGTTTCAGACAAAATTAAGATATACAAATTTAACTTTTGATTTATTATAACAGCGTAATATAACAAAGTTCAGAGGACAATGACTTTCTTTAACTGAAAATTTTACGTGTCTACGTGTTGCTCTTTCATTCGAATGACATACGTAAATTTTGTCCTATAAAATATTTCAGTGATTAAATATTCTCTCGGTATTCAATAATGTTGCTTAAAATAGCATCAAATAAGTTTCAATATATTAGTGTAACACAGTGTCTGCCGTTTGTTATATCACTACCTACTTAATCTACATCATGTAACTCTATACAATAAAATGATTTTATCTAACAACAACTCCCCCCCCCCCTCCCGGCCCTTTTCAATGGGAGACTGTGCCTTCCCCCCCCCCCCCTTTTTTTTTCTTTCAAAAATTTCTAGATCCGCCCGCCTATTACGTATTGTAACAATGTATCCAGTAAGGGTCATGTATAGCAATGGCGAATACAAGGGCGCTCGCCTAACAGCACCACCCCCCCCTTTCAATGGGAGACTGTGCCCTCCCCCTCCCCTTTTTTTCTTTCAAAAATTTCTAGATGCGCCTATGAACAGTATCTCCCTTATTACGTATTGTAACAATGTATCCAGTAAGGGTCATGTATAGCAATGGCGAATACAAGGGCGCTCGCCCTGTTGACTGGGACATAGAAGTCTTACATAAAAATACCCTGTCCTGTCAAAACTAGCAAAGTATTTGACCTTTATTTTCAAAATGACATATAAATTCAATTAAACGGTGTCATATTTAGAGTAGATACCTCGATCTGCCCCAACCTATGGATCCAAATCGTAAATTGTCGAGTAGGATGTTTAAATCATATAGTATATTTAAATTGAGACCATACACTCACCCCCCCCCCCACCCACCCACACACATGCGCCCCTTCTCTCTTATATATATATATATATATATATATATTTATATATATATATATATATATATATATATATATATATATATATAAAAGCACAAAAAAGGAAATTGTAACAACATTCACTATTCATAAGTATCGGATCAACCTCAATGAAGGTTAATGCAAATCGCTCGAGAAAAAGGGGTCAATATAAAAGCACAGGTAAGCGATAACGATACTAAAACAATTTAAAAATTGCCAAATTTTCGAAGCAATCTGCTTCTTCTTCAGGACACACACACACACTCACACAAATATAAAGACACGAAAAGAAAGATAGAAAATATATACAAAGCACTAGTCTAATAAAAACTGGTTTCTTCAATTGGCTACATATTGAGCGTTTCTCTATGCGCTATCTAGATCTATCTAGATTTTTAAATTGATTTAGTATCGTTATCGCTTACCTGTGCTTTTATATATATATATATATATATATATATATATATATATATATATATATATATATATATATATATATATATATATATATATATTATACTAGAATATCTTCATTAGAAAGTAACGGCACACGCATGGAATCTGAAATTGCTTTATTTCAACCCGAGTCTTTGTTTTTTTACCTTTATTCTACATGTCATCAGTACTCTATTACGTAATAAACATCCGGTTGTTTAACCCGGTAAATATCGCTCGTAATCTCATATACCGGTAGTTTGTTACCTATCATGCTGTAAATTGGAATCGTAATTAACAGTACCTTAATATGTATGAGGGGACAAAACATATTTAGTAACAGGTTGAAACATATCCATTTGATACATTTCAATGTTAATTTTGTGTTTTTGGCAAAATTAAAGTGTCATTTTAACAGTGACTTATAAAGTTTAGGACAAAAACTGATTTTCAATCTTCAAAAGTGAAATAATTTGTTTTACACACGATCATTTATTTATTTTTATGTCATAAACTAAACTACATCAATTATTTAAGTTCAATTTCTTCCGCATTTCCTCTGATAATAGCAATATTATAGAATACATGCGAAATGTGAGATTTGTAAAGCTGTGATTTAAGGTGCTATTCTGTTCCATTAATTTACATACGGATTAAATAAGTAGCTGCGTTACGGCCTGTAGCGAGAAGGAAATACGCATACTCAAAGTCATGCTCGTTCAATCAAGTTGGACACTGTTAAAAAAAGGGGGGGGTGGTAGAATTAAATTAACGCAACTTCACAGCGTTTTATCGGTGAATGGCCGCTAATTTATGAAGAATGCAATATTGATTTATCAATATTAATCATGAATGCCTTTAAACTCGAAAGAGAGTGGGGAGCGGCCTTAAGGTCGTAACATAACGATATTGGGGTGGATTCTTTACACAGATTGGAAAAGATGTAAAAATAAACATCAATCATTATGTGTTTTTAAAATGATTGATAGGGATATATAGAATTAATTATTTCTTTTTTTTTTTCTATATTTATTTATCTGTTTACGATTAAAACTATGCGTTTTCTGTAAACTTCGTCTATCGATTTTTTAAAAAATCTTATTATTTTTATTAAATTTATTTTGATGTTTTTTTTTTTTTTTCGTACGGAAAAGTTAAATGTTCTTATTATAAATAAATAGATGAATTAATAATTAAATAAATAGATAAATAATAAATAAATAAGAAAATAAATAAATAAATAAATGAAGTCCGCCGAGGAAGGCCGCTGGCCGAAATGTTACAGTACGGAAAAATAGTGCTTTTATTATAAATAAATAAATAAATAAATAAATAAATAAATAAATACATAAATTTTAATATGTCTTCTTCTATATTTTATACTTATTTCCCCCTCCCTTAATGCACCTCTATGAAACAACGATGTTAAGTAACATGCTACTGCTGTAGTTAGATTATTTGTTCGTTCGTTTGTTTGTTTGTTTCATTCTTCTTTCTTTCTTTAAGTCGATCAATAAAACAAGTGACATCGCGCTGGAAAGTCCTGAGTCAATAAAATTGTTTTTGCTAAGTACGTAATTCATGTGATTTATTAAACTGCAAATGTAAAGATCATCTTACAAACGTAAGTCAGAATAGGAACAATATCTTAGTAATTCTATCTATAAAAATCGTTAAAATAAGTCCTTGACAAATGGTAAAAAAAAATGCGGGTTTTTTTTTTTTACTTATTCCCTGCTTATAAATTCATCACATTTAACACTTATTAAAGGTCATACATAGATAAAAGCGAACCATTTCAAGGGCTTATATTATAAAAGGGACCGTATAGAAGTACGCGAGGCCGCGATCGCACGGCCGGAGGGCATCGCAGCAGGTGTCAGTGTTTTTCAAGGTTTTTCAGAGTTTTGCAGAGTTTTTCAGTGGCGTCAGAGTTTTTCAGAGTTTTGCAGAGTTTTTCAGGGTCGTCAGTGTTTTTCAGAGTTTTTCAGGGTAGACTTCAGAGTTTTTCAGTGTTTATCAGGGCTGTCAGAGTTTTTCAGTGTTTTTCAGGCAGACTTCAGTGTTTTTCAGAGTTTTTCAGGGTGTTGCAGAGTTTTGCAGTGAAAAACGGGATTCTCAGGGGTTTTTGGACCCAGTAGTGAAAAATGAGAAATTACAAGAAATTAGATTATCAGATTTATGTGGAAATTGCAAGAGAAATAGATCATTTCTTTACAATGGTTAAGATCAGAGAAAATTCATTCAAATTTTTAAAAAATTTAGAGAATTGATGTTAGTAGAAAAATTTAGACAACGTGTACCGCAAGATTTGAGAGCTCATTTAAATGATAAAGGTGTTCAAATTGTATACGAGGTAGTAGTGTTATCAGATACTTTCAAGTCCAATAGCATTCTATCACAAATAATATATGTGTATGGAAATCAGATATTTGACTAGTTACTCGGGAGAAGGACAGTTTCCGGTTTGATTAATTACACCAACTAATCGCACGTCCGGAGGGCATCGCAGTAGGTGTCTGTGTTTTTCAGAGTTTTGCAGAGTTTTTCAGTGGTGTCAGAGTTTTTCAAGGTCGTCAGTGTTTTTCAAAGTTTTTCAGGGTAGACTTCAGAGTTTTTCAGTGTTTATCAGGGTCGTCAGAGTTTTTCAGGTAGACTTAAGTGTTTTTCAGGGTGTTGCAGCGTTTTGCTGTGAAAAAACGCGATTCTCAGGGGTTTTTGGACCCAGTAGTGTATAAAAGATGATATTATCAAACATTGTGATGTGGCATTTCATAATAGTAACATTAATTACTTTTGGTCAATTAAAAATTCTCATGAAGTTATAGACAAACTTCTTTCACTAAATTTCAAAGTGACTGAAATTTCTACATTTGATTTTTCTACACTTTATACATCTCTGCCTCATGATTTGATTAAAAGTAAGTTGCTGTCTCTTATACAATGGTGTTTTCACAGAGAATCTAAAACTTACATATGTACTTCCAATAACTCCGGATTCTTTTCCAACAAACAATATACTTCATATAAATACTGGACTTGCAAGTAATTATGTAAAGCAATAGATTTTCTCATGGATAATACGTTTGTGCAATTTGATGGCAAGATCTATCAACAAATAGTTGAGATTCCTATGGGTACTAACTGCGCGCCTCTGATAGCAGATTTATTTCTTTATTGTTATGAGAGGGATTTTATGGTTTCTATTCAAAAGTCAAAACGTTTTGACCTCATTGACAAATATATAATACTTGCAGATATCTGGATGACATTTTGGTTATCGACAACCCTGAATTCGAATAATTTATATCAGAAATATATCCACCAGAGCTCACATTGAATAAAGCTAATACTTGAGATGAATCTACACCTTTCTTAGATTTGAACATCAAAATTATCAACCACCTAATATATACTAATATTTATGATAAACGTGAGGATTTTGGATTTCCTATTGTAAATTTCCCTTACTTGGATGGCGATGTCCCTCGACTCCCATCATATGGTATCTATATATCTCAATTAGTTCGATTTGTCAGAGGCTGCACCGATGTTTTGGACTTTCATAAACGAAATTTTCAAATTACTACTAAACTTTTAACTCAGGGTTACAGATATCACAAGCTAAGAAAAACATTTGGCAAATTCTTCAGATCTTATTCAGAACTTCTATCTAAATTTGGAAATATTTCTTTTCAACAGTATGTATCCAATGGAATTTCCCATCCTAATTTTTACGGTGATTTCGTATATAAACTAAAGAAAGTAAAAGGCTCCGATAACGTTATTTTATCAGGTAATAAATAAATAGTCAAACGTCTTCTAAATAGGCAATATGATATTGAGATCATCAAAAAGATTATAGGTCTTGTATTTGGCCTCTCTACAGCCTTATGCAGACTTCTACTTGAACGCTGCACACTGACTAACAGGGCGGTGGGGACTATATGACGGGCCTTGTCCAAACCTCTTTCAGAGGAGACATGGTCCTGAACCTCTTTCAGAGGAGATATCGTCCGGAACCTCTGACTGTTAGTCGGGACTCCTACAGATCTAGGGTCTTAGCTCGCTTTCAGCCTGGCAGAGCACGGTTTATCATGTTGATGTCACATATATTTTTATACCATTATGTGTTTTACAATACCTGACGTGTTTATATTTTTATGACCTCTCAATATGCGATACCTGTTGACTCTGGTTCTTTACATGGAGGATTATTTATAAATTTTTAAATGTATGTCCTTTGATTGTTCTGCTGTTACGGTGAGTGGGAAGATGGGCCCGTAAACCAGTTAACCACACCATTTGTTTGGCTTTTGTCAAATTAAATGACCGTCCTAAATCGGTATTGTAATTGCACTACAATCAAATATTTTTGTAATGTGTTATATGTTCTAGTTTATTATTTATATTCATGTATTGTATAGCTCCATGGTGACTTCTGCCACATAACTGAGCCATTAACTCCTCTTTTTTCTTTCATAATTTTTTAATGCATGTCCTTTGATTTTGCTGCTTTTGCGGTGTGTTGGAAGTTGGGTGCCTCTAAACCAGTCAACAATGCCCATTGAGTGACGTTTGTTACTTCAATTGACCTTCCTTATTCGGTATCGAAACCGCATCACAATCGACTATTTTTGTAATGTAGTTCCGTGTATATTCTTCTAACATCTTTTTTTTTTTGTGCGCAGGTCCTTGGTGATTGGTTGTCATACAGATTTGTCAGAATCTTTTGTTTTCTCTTTTAAAGGCATCGTTTAATATACTAATCGAGTCTTCGAGAATTCTTTAAATATCGCTTTCGCCATGATAACCACAGCACGTATTTCTTGATTTTCAAGCCTAAGCGGCATATGGTTAGTAATGGATTGGTTTAGAGCTGCCTCGTATGATTGAATATGCACATTACCATACGTTTGAGATGCTGGAAGCTGGAGTGTCACAATTTGAACTCTGAACTCTGAATAGTCAACAATAACAAAGTCTTCTGTGGCATTATACACCTGTCGCTTAGTTTGAAGAGTTGGATTTTGAAAGAATAGAAACATTCCCCTATTGCCAATGATTCAGTGGAATACTATTCAAATCAATGCAATGGATAAAAAAATATGGACCAGAAAACGTTTACTCACAATATGTAATCTATGCATGGGGCAAATACTTATGACCCAGACAAAGATTTACCTATCATATACATTGTAACTTAGACCTTGCAGATATAATCTCAGGTCAAGGTAAAAATACACATTATGGTTCTAGGTAACAATTGTGTGAAATATTACTCAGTTCTATGCAGGGGGTAAAAAGTTATGTCACAAACAGTGATTTGACAATCATACACATTGTGAACTTCACCTTGCAGATACATGTATGACTTTTAAGTAAAAGTCATGACACATCATTGGATTCAGGGGATTAATTCTGTGAAATATTTCGATAATTAATGTACAATGTGAAGAATACAAGAATCTAAATGACATAAGCATATAAGGCTGACTTTGCTGATATGATCGTGAAAACAATATTGTTATCCTCAAGTCATAAGAAATAAGTGTGCGCGTTCAAGTTCAAGCAGTTTGTTTTGTATTTTGTTTACAGGGTGCAATCTAAAAATTTGCTATGATTGGCCTAAAATTACCTTGACTTTTAATTTTGATATTGAAAATAAAGAAGGTTCGTCCTTATGTTTTAAGAAATAAGTACACCAAGATGAAAAACCGTAGCCTAAACAGAATCGTCTGTATGGTTAACAAGATGCCGACAGACCCATGGACTCACAACGTCACCATAATACGTCCGTCTACGAAAATAAAAATATAAAACCTTGACAAAAGAAAGTTCTACTAGTTGCCATGATATATAGGTCTTTATTGCGCTGATAAATAGTCATTGCATGAAGTGGATTTTTAGTAATATAATCAATGCTGCTGAATGATAGTAAATTGGTTTCACTGAAAATATCTTCGTAGTTTAGATGTTACAGAGAAATTGTTCCTGAAAGTGAAAAACCCTTCTTGGAAAACATATTAACGCATCCCTATGTAATGTCTTCATAAATATATACTCCGCGAGATATGCATGAAATAGTTAAAGTCATGGGTTTAATCCCACGGTCTATAATACAAGATGCGTTTTTGCAACATTCCAACGGCAGCAATGTTAACAACCGCTGTTGTAGCAAAAGGTGTATTGTCAACTTTCACAGTGGAGTCGACATTTTAACAGAAATCTCTATTTTTAATATATCTTAGTGTATGAACAATATTGTTTTCCCCCAAATCAAACAGACAGACGGACAAAAAACAACAACGCCCCCCCCCCCAAAAAAACCCCCACACACAGAGATGTTATTACAAGAAGTTATTACAAGTGTACTATATATTGTTCAAGGTTGATCAATGTAGCTTGTTCATAGATTTGCATCAAAAGTCTTTCGAAGTATATATAAGACTGACATGCACGGTCAAACCCCCAACAATAAAATGCAGCTGTAAGTTGTAAGTAAGCTACATGTATGTAATATTTTAAATGTATTTAACAAAGAATCACAGACATGCTTTCTCTTAAGAATATCTTGACTAATAGCTTAAAGTTTTTCTGTCACACCATTAGTGATTCTATATTGTATCTCTGAAGTATATCATTAGCCAAGATTTTAAACAGAAGGCAAATTGTTTGCCCCGACGGCAGCCAAACATTTTTAATAGCAAATGTAGGCGGATAACCCCGGGAAATATTTAGAAGAACATTCTGCTAGCGATCAAAGCACAGGAGGAATAACTCTATCAAAAATGTTTTCAACCCGCACCAAGTTATAACTTGAATTAGATAGTTTTATAATGTAGCTTTATACCAAGTCATCCTGTGCTTTCATTGAAGAGATAAAGCACAGAAACTTTGTATTTCTGAAGATATGCAAGGTCAAAGGGACATATTAATGATAACTTTTGAGTATCGGAAAAACTCTGGCATGTGTATATAGACCGTGACACTATAGTTATCGGTTTGATTAATTACACAAGCTAAAAGCTGCTATATGGTTATATTTAGCGAATGGACTGTTCTAATTTCCCTCGTTTCAAAATCACAACAAGCGTTACCTTCGTATACGTTCTTTATACATGTCCCGTTGATAAATTCTTTGAACCCAGTGCAGCTTTTCATTCTACATTTTAACAACAAGATATTTGACCGAATGAAATTGAACTTTCGCCTTATGATTTCTATCAAATGTAGTAGATACATTGATGTTACTGAGAGTGTTAATGGAAAGATGTCATATTTTACTACCCTATAGGAAAGATGCATTTTGTAGAGCTGTGCCCAATGTACTCACAGAATTTCTAAAAATTCACAGTTGTAATGGTTTAACTACTAGGACATTCATGCCCTTCCCCTCTCCCATTATTTACAGATCAAGAATTTCAGAATGTTTTTGTTAAGTGTGTACACTGCTTGTTGCAATTTTCATAGCTCATTAACCAAGGTTTATCTTTCTAAGAATTCTTATTATACATGATTGATAAAAACTGATTTCAGGATGGAGTAGAATGAACCCTACTTATAGGCTGCTTTAACTCATGTATTACATGTCTCACATCAACCGAAATCATATTATTTTCTATTGGGAAGAAAGGAAATATTGAAATTTATGGATACGCACAAACTTTCCTTTATACAATATTTAACAGAAAAAGCGCAATACTCTAAAATAGGACAAAACTCTTTCAACAGAGGAAGATGATTCAAATAAAAGGTAAAATAAAACAAAGAAAATTAATAAAAGTAGCTATACCAACTTTTCTCATGCTTTCTGTTTTATTTTTTTAAATCTATATAGTTTATAATTCCGCATAAAATGTGAAAAAAAGACCATTGTGCTATCGTAGTGCAAGATCATGTCTTTGCGTCTCCTTTAACCATCGCTAATACAAATGATCAGGATTCTGTTGATCAAAAACTTAACATTACATCGGTTTGTGGTGAACATCTGTTAGTTTGTAATTGATTTTTTTGTAGTATTGAAGAGTTAAATTGATTTCAATTACCTTCCAAATGACTTTCCATTTATAGCATGTTAAAGCAATTTACATAAACGGCATCATAAAAGTACAAATATATTGTGTGAAAAATGTATACACCTGGGGGTAAAACATGCATGTTATACAGAAAATGCACAAAATACACAGATAATACCCATTTATCTTGTGGGAACAGCGATATGTATGGATGCTATGATTTATAAACCCACAGGAAACAAACTTGTTGGAATCCAACAACATAAACGAAACTGTACCATACCTGGTCAATAGTAAAAGCACAAATACATAGCAATAAGTGGTTTATATGCATACTTATAGCAATATATCTTACAAAAAATACGAAGATGTCGACTTACACACGGTGCAGGAACAATGCAACAAATACTTATAATGCAATATATGAAATTCTGTGCATGGTGCAAGCGAATAGGTTATACTTTATTGTAGTAAGCAACTACGTTGCTACCTCTAAAACGAAAACCAAGACGGACACATACAATTACGGATACGACGCAGCGGACAAAGAAAGATAACTCCAATGGGCAACATTATATTCAGCATGGGAAAAAGGCTCCTCTAATCACGTGAGAATAGCTAAATAAAAAGTGTTGTTAACTCTTCTACAAACCTAACTTCTCACTCTCCGCAAAAGCTAAATAATGGAAGGACCGATTTATAAAACAGAATGTGAAAAGGTCAAACCGTCTCACAATGGTAAATCGACCCAGTATTATCTGTCTAATAATGCGAACAAAGACAGATCGCCGAGGACAGTGACGCTTCACTGAGATCCATAATTATCACCAGATTCTTAGGATACGTAAGGGTTTCCTGTATCAATACCTAAAGACAGCTTTATTAGAGGCCATTATGCTTGTGATAGAATGTAAACCTATTTTATATAATGAGGAATGCCTACAACTGTCATGAAAACTATCACAAAACAAAGTCAGATGCTTTCAAGTACAATAGCATTCTATTACAAATGATATATGTGTATGGAAATCAGATATTTGATCAGTTGCTCGGGAGGAGTCCAATGTCCGGTTTGACTAATGACACCAGGTAAGTGTGCCAAACGTTTTGACGACACAAGACTATTGAAACATTTCATATGTAATCAACTCTAGGGAACTTTGTGCAGATTGATTCAAAGTCATACAAATCGCAAAAAGGTTCTTTAATAAATATCACAACATGTATACGTGTGTAGAAACTGATGCTTCATATGTGAATTTCGACCACATATATGCAAAAAGAATAGTCAGGTATTTGCAAAGAAAAGAGAGGGGTTACTGGCTCAGTTATGTGGCAGAAGTCACCATGGAGCTATACAATACATGAATAAAAATAATATACTAGCACATATAACGCATTACAAAAATATTTGATTGTAGTGCAATTACGATACCGACTTAGGACGGTCACTTAATTTGACAAAAGCCAAACAAATGGTGTCGATAACCGGTTTATGGGCCCACCTTCCCACTCACCGTAACAGCAGAACAATTAAAGGAGGTACATTTAAAAATTTATAAATAATCTTCCATGTAAAGAACCAGAGTCAACAGGTATCGCATATTGAGAGGTCATAAAAATATAAACACGTGAGGTATTGTAAAACACATAATGATATAAAAATATATGATAAACCATGCACTGCCAGTCTGAAAGCGAGCTAAGACCCTAGATCTGTAAGAGTCACGACTAACAGTCAGAGGGGACGAGGTTCAGGACCATGTCTTCTCTGAAAGAGGTTTGGACAAGGCCTGTCATATAGTCCCCACCGCCCTGTTAGTCAGCGTGCAACGTTCAAGTAAATGTCTGCATAAGGCTGTAGATGGGCCAAATACAAGAGCTATAGTCTTTTTGATGATCTCAATGTCATATTGTCTATTTAGAAGACGTTTGACTATTTCATTACATGATAAAATAACGTTATCGGAGCCTTTTACTTTCCTTAGTTTATATACGAGATCACCGTAAAAATTAGGATGGGAAACTCCATTGGATACATAGTGTTGAAAAGAAATATTTCCAAATTTAGATAGAAGTTCTGAATAAGATCTGAAGAATTTACCGAATGTTTTTCTTAGCTTGTGATATCTGTAACCCCGAGTTAAATGTTTAGTAATAATTTGTAAATTTCGTTTATGAAAGTCCAAAACATCGGTGCGGCCTCTAGTTGTTTGGTTGGTTGATTGGTGTTTTACGTCGCTTTCAACAATATTTCAGTTATATCGCGACATGGAAGCAGGTGGTTACCAACCTATTAAACATAGTGGCGCAACCCGGGAATCGAACCCGGATCGTCGGCGCCGCAAGCCAATCGCTTAACCACTACCCCAAACCTGCCCCTCTGACAAATCGAACTAAGTGAGATATATAGATACCATATGATGGGAGTCGAGGGACATCGCTATCCAAGGAAGGAAAATTTACAATAGGAAATCTAAAATCCTCACGTTTATCTTAAATATTAATATATATTAGGTGGTTGATAATTTTGATGTTCAAATCTAAGAAAGGTGTAGATTTATCTCAAGTATAAGCTTTATTCAATTTGAGCTCTGGTGGATATATTTCTGATATAAATTATTCGAATTCAGGGTTGTCGATAACCAAAATGTCATCCAGATATCTGCAAGTATTATTAAATTTGTCAATGAGGTCGAAACGTTTTGATTTTTGAATAGAAACCATAAAATCAATCTCATAACAATAAAGAAATAAATCTGCTATCAGAGGTGCGCAGTTAATAACCATAGGAATCCCAACTATTTGTTGATATATCTTGCCATCAAATTGCACAAAAATATTATTCATGAGAAAATCTAGTGCTTTACATAATTCCTTGCAAGTCCAGTATTTATATGAAGTATATTGTTTGTTGGAAAAGAATCCGGAGTTATTGGAAGTACATATGTAAGTTTTAGATTCTCTGTGAAAACACCATTGTATAAGAGACAGCAACTTACTTTTAATCAAATCATGAGGCAGAGATGTATAAAGTGTAGAAAAATCAAATGTAGAAATTTCAGTCGCTTTGAAATTTAGTGAAAGAAGTTTGTCTATAACTTCATGAGAATTTTTAATTGACCAAAAGTAATTAATGTTACTATTATGAAATGCCACATCACAATGTTTGATAATATCATCTTTTATACACTACTGGGTCCAAAAACCCCTGAGAATCTTTTTTTCACAGCAAAACGCTGCAACACCCTGAAAAACACTGAAGTCTACCTGAAAAACTCTGACGACGATGATAAACACTGAAAAACTCTGAAGTCTACCCTGAAAAACTTTGAAAAACACTGACGACCTTGAAAAACTCTGACACCACTGAAAAACTCTGCAAAACTCTGAAAAACACAGACACCTACTGCGATGCGCTCCGGCCGTGCGATCGCGGTCTCGCGTAATTCTATACGATCCCTTTTATAATATAAACACTTAAAATGGTTCGCTGTTATCTATCTATGACGTTTAATATGTATTAAATGTGATGAATTTATAAACGGGGAATTATAAAAAAAAATCTCAGTTTTTACCATTTCTCAAGGACTTATTTCAACGATTTTTAAAGATAAAATTACTAAAATATTGTTCCTATTCTGACTTACGTTTGTAAGATGATCTTTACATATGCAGTATAATAAATCACATGAATTACGTATTTAGCAAAAACAACTTTACTGACACAGGACTTTCCAGCGCGGTGCCACTTGTTTTATTGATTGACTTATAGAAAGAAAGAGGAATGAAACAAACAAACAAATGAACGAACTAACAAATAATCTAACTACAGCAGTAGCATGTTACTTAACATTGCTGTTTCATAGAGGTGCATTAAGGGATAGGAAAATAAGTACAATAATATAGAACAAGACATACGTAAATTTATTTATTTATTTATTTATTTATTTATCATAAAAGCATTATTTTTCCGTACATTTCGACCAGCGGCCTTCCTCCGTGGACTTCATTCATTTATTTTCGTATTTATTTATTATTTATCTATTTATTTAATTATAAATTTAATTATTTATTTACAATAAGAACATTAAACTTTTCCGTACGAGAATAATAGATCAAAATAAATTTAATAAAAATAATAAGATTTTAAAAAATTGCTGGACGAAGTTTATGGAAAACACAGAGTTTTAATTGTAAATAGATAAATAAATACAGAAAAAAGAGAAATAATTATTAGTATATATCCCTATCAATCATTTTAATAACACATAATGATTGATGTTTATTTAACATATTTTCCAATCTGTGTAGAAACTCCATCCAAATAGTGTTATTTTATGAACTTAAGGCCAGTCCCCACTCCCTTTCGAGTTTAAAAGCATTCATGATTAATGTTAATAAATCAATATTGCATTCGTTATGAATTAGCGGCCATTCATCGATAAAACGCTGAAAAGTTGCGTTAATTTAATTCCACCACCCCCCCCCCCCCCCTTTTTTTTCAACAGTGTCCAACATGAGTGAACGAGCATGGATTTGGGTGTGCGTATTTCATTCTAGTTACAGGCTGTAACGCACCTACTTATTTAATCCGTATGTAAATAAATGGAACAGAATAGCACTTTATATCAAACGCTGTAAAGTTTCGTTAATTTAATTCTATCAACCCCCCCCCCCTTTTTTTTTTATAAAGTGTCAAACATGAGTGAACGAGCATGGCTTTGGGTATGCGTATTTCCTTCTCGCTACAGGCTGTAACGCAGCTACTTATTTAATCAGCATGTAAATTAATGGAACAGACTAGCACTTTATTTCACAGCTTTACAAATCTCACATTTCGCATGTATTCCATAATATTCCTATTATCAGGGGAAATACGGGAAAAAACGAACTTAATTAATTGATGTAGTTTAGTTTATGATATAAGAATAAATAAATGATCGTGTGTAAAACAAATTGTTTCCCTTTTGAAGAGTGAAAATCAGTTTTTGTCCTAAACTATATAAGTCACTCTTAAAGACATGTCACTTTAAAATAAAGCAATTTCACAGATTCCATGCGTGTGCCGTTACTTTCTGATATATATATTTCTATATATATATTTAAACATCCTTCTCGACAATTTACGATTTGGATCCGGTAGTTGGGGCAGATCCAGGTATCTGCTCTAAATATGACACTGTTTACTTGAATTTATATGTCACTTTGAAAACAAGGGTCAAATACTCTGCTAGTTTTGACAGGACTGGGTTTTTTTTATGTAAGACTTCTATGTGCCAGTCAACAGGGCGAGCGCCCTTCTTTTCGCCATTGCTATACATGACCCTTACTGGACACAATGTTACAATACGTAATAAGGGAGATACTGTTCAGAGGCGGATCTAGAAATTTTTGAAAGAAAAAGGGAGAGGGGGGGGGGGGAGAGGGCACAGTCTCCCATAAAAAAGGGGTGGGGTTGCTGTTAGATAAGATATCAGTTTATTACAATATGTAATAAGGGAGGTACTGTTCATAAGCGGATCTAGAATTTTTGAAAGAAAAGGGGGGGGGGCGCAGTCTCCCATTGAAAGGGGGTTGCTGTTAGATAAAGTATCATTTTATTGTATAGAGTTACATGTTGATTAAGTAGGTAGTGATATAACAAAAAGCAGATACGTTGTTACACGGATATATTGAAACTTATTCGGTGCTATTTCAAGCAACATTATTGAATGTCGACTGAATATTTAATCACATGTTATTCGAATGAAAGAGGAACACGTAAACACGTAAAGTTTTCAGTTAAAGAAAGTTATTGTCCTCTGAACTTTGTTATAATACGTTGTTATAATAAAAACAAATGTGAATTAGTATATCGTAATTTTGTGGGAAAATTATTTGAGAAAAAAGTAATGTGGGGGGGGGGGGGGGGCGGGGGGTGTTAAAACTAAAGGTCGTCACATGATAATACATGGGTGGGTGCAGTCTCCATAAATGTTGCACTATAATTGGAATAGAATGCACTGAGTTATTTAAAACGAATGACAAGCGATTTCCTTTGTGGTCGATTTGCTATCAGTACTGGTGTATTAAATTCGCTTTTCGTATAAAATTTATAGGTACTGATCACATTCAATTATTATTTATTTATTATTCAATAATTTACTATTTGTTCACTAATTTATAGTTCTGGAGCTTTTTTTTTTTACATTTGTTTTTATTTCTCCTTCACTATTTAATACACAGTTATGAAACAGTGATATTTACCAGGAATATAATTTGGAAACATAAATATATATATAAATCTCTGTTGTTTGGTTTGCCTCCTCCCCCTTCTCTCCCTTGTTTCTTTGGGTATTTTTTTTTTTAATTTTTTTAATTGTTTTAGTTTAATAATTCATGTTATCAAACTGATTTTTACAAACATAAGTCAGAACAGGAATAATGCATCAGTAAAATTAATCTAGAGAATCGTTAAAATAACTTCATGCGAGATAAGTTTTATTTATTTTCTCTTCCTTTTTTTATCTAATTCACCACTAATTAACTCATCACATGGTGCACAAAATTAAAAGGTATATATGATAATTATTAATTTATTAATATATTTATTATAACCACTAGGTCGGTGTCACTGCTGGTGGACTGATAGTCCCCAAGGGCATCATAGGTCTAGTTTTTAGTGCTTTTGTACTGACATTAAATATGTATACTTCAAATTTTCAATTATCAAATTAAGTAAATCACTCTAAAACTAAGGAGTATCTCCCTCATGCATAGCTCTGTCTTAAAATAGATTCTTTGGTTCACTTTTCGGTCATTTTGGCTACAACAATGCTCTTCAGAGGTTTTATATATTTTGAGAATTCCAATCACTCGGCCACGAGCATCACCGATGAGACATAACTTGTCGAGATGCGCATATGGTGCACAAAATTAAAAGGTATATATGTTCTATATTTATTATATACATTAATGCTCATAGGGCTTATAGAAGGAGCCGTATAGAAGTATGCGAGGCCGTAATCGCACGTCCGGAGGGCATCACAGTAGGTGTCACTGTTTTTTTCAGAGTTTTTCAGTGGCGTCAGAGTTTTGCAGAGTTTTTCAGGATCGTCAGTAGGTGTTAAACCTAAAGGTCGTCACATGACAACACATGGGTGCAGTCCTTATATATTGCAATAGAATTGGAATAGAATGCATTGTGTTATTTAAAATGAATGACAAGCGATTATTTTGTGGTCGATATGCTATCAGTACTGGTGTATTAAATTCGCTTTTGGTATAAAATTAATAGGTACTGATCACATTCAAATATCATTTATTTATTTATTTATTTATTCATTCATACATTTATTTATTTATTATTCAGTATTTTATTACATGTGTATTTATTCACTAATTTATAGTTCTGGAGCTTTTTTATTTTTTCCTTTTTTTTTTATTTCTCCTTCACGAATTTACTACACAGTTATGAAACAGTTATATTTACCAGGAATATATGTACATACATTTTAATTTGGAAATACAAGTGTATATATAAATCTCGATAAGAAAAGCCTTTGTATTATAGTGTGCCTCTGCTGGGTTTGTTTTGTTTGGGTTGCCCCTCCCCCTCCTCTCTCTTGTTTCTTGGGTATTTTTTTTTTATTTTGTTAATTGTTTTAGTTTAATAATTCATGTTATCATAGTGTGATTTTAACAAACATAAGTCAGAACAGGAATAATGCATCAGTAAAAATAATTCTGGAGGATCGTTAAAATAATTTCACTTCAAAACATCGTACAAAAATGCGAGATATGTTTTATTTATTTTCTCTTTTTTTCTAATTCACCACTAATTACCTGATCACATTTTATATGCCTTAATGCTCATAGGGCTTATAGAAGGCACCGTATAGAAGTACACGAGGCTGCAATCGTACGGCCGGAGGGCATCGCAGTAGGAGTCAGTGTTTTTCAGAGTTTTTCAGTGGCGTCAGAGTTTTTCAGAGTAGACTTCAGAGTTTTTCAGGATAGACTTCAGAGTTTTTCAGTGTTTATAAGAGCCGTCAGAGTTTTTCAGATAGACTTCAGTGTTTTTCAGAGTTTTGCAGGGTGTTGCAGAGTTTTGCAGTGAAAAACGGGATTCTCGGGGGTTTTTTGGACCCAGTAGTGATAGCAGTTAGAGCAGATGTAATATGTTTCGATAATACCGTAGTAGAGCAGTGGCTAGAATTAGATATGAAACGTGATTTATATGGACTTTTATGTAGTTTTGGGAGCCAATACGTGGTTGGTAGATCAGATTTATTAGTTTTAATTTTGAAGTCATGAGATGATCGTGCAAGATGCTGTCTTTTGAGGTAGGGCTTTCCACATATGTATGAGTGGAGTTTAATTCGTTTTTAAGTACTTCAATATAATATAGTTTTCAAACAATTATTATGTTATTACCTGCTTTATCAGCAGGAACAAAGACATATTTAGCATGTAATACTACTGGGTCCAAAAACCTATGAGAATCCCGTTTTTCATTGCAAAGCTCTGCAACACTCTGACACTGAAGTCTACCTGAAAAACACTGACAAACTCTGACGGCCCTGATAAACACTGAAAAACCTTTAGGTTTCTCTACCAATAATTTTCACACAAAATTAAGAAATTGAGATATACTAATTTAACCTTTGTTCTTATTATAACAGCGTAATATAACAAAGTTCGGAGGACAATAACTTTCTTTAACAGAAGATTTTATGTGTTTACGCGTTGCTCTTTCATTGGAATGACATACTTAAATTGTCCTGTAAAATATTTTAGTGATTAAATATTCACCCCATATTCAATAATGTTGCTTGCAATAGCATCGAATAAATTTCAATATATCATTGTAACAACGTATCTGCCTTTTGTTATATCACTACCTACTTAATCTACATCATGTGACTCTATACAAGAAAATGATATTTTATCTAACAGCAATCCCCCCTTTTAATGGGAGAATCTGTCCTCCCCCTCCTTTTTTTTTTTTATTTCAAAAATTTCTAGATCCGCCTATGAACAGTATCTCCCTTATTACATATTGTAACAATGTATCCAGTAAGTGTCATGTATAGCAATGGCGGATACAAGGGCGCTCGCCCTGGTGTCTGGGACATAGAAGTCGTACATAAGAATCCCCTTGTCCTGTCACAACTAGCAAAGTATTTGACCCTTATTTTCAAAATGACATATAAATTCAAGTAAACAGTGTCATATTTAGAGCAGGTATCTGGATCTGCCCCAAACACTGGATCCAAATCGTAAATTGTCGAGTAGAATGTTTGAATTGTAGTATATTTAAATTGAGGCCATAAAACACCCCCCCCCCCCTCTCATTATCTCCTATATTACGTATTATAACAATGTTAGGGAGGCCCAAACTCTTTCCTTAAAAACTTAAACTTAAAAAAAGATACACTTTTTAGATACATATAAATAATTTATTTGTATCACAATATACCGAGGAATAAATAAGTTACAAAGCATGTTTTATAGTCAACAAACTCTGAAAATTTCAACGGTTTATCTCGAGTACTTTACAAGATATGCGGATTTGAAAATTGACAATATTGCATTTTCACACCTTTTTCAAGCAAATGAAAATGTACAACCTCGCAGTTTTATGGGTGTATAACTTAATCAGTTATGCATAACATTTGTGATTTATTTATATTAATCTACTTTATGTACTACAGGTATTACGAAAAAAGATAAAAACATTGGTTTTAAGTCTTATTATCTCAAATATAATCTCTTAAACTTAACGAAGAATGCTTTTTTACTTTGATGAAAATGAGGAAGTCCAAATGTCCAAGGTCATATACAAGGATTCATAATAATGTAAAAAATTATTTAAAATGGTTACTTATAAGGATATTTGAAGGAATTTAGATTGTATGACTAAATATAAGCTCTGTAAAAGCAAAAACATTTTTACCTAAATCAGGGGCGGATAACTCTTTTAAAAAATGTAAAAAATATCATATACCTTTTAATTTATCATAGTATAGATTAATTTCTTTTTTTTATATTAATCTACTATATGTATTATATTCATTATTTTAAAAACATAAATTTTTAATAAAAGTGTTATAATCTCAAATATAACTGTTCATCAATACTAATTGTTGTAAAGTTTGGTTGATTTCATTTCCTGTTCTTTATGTCTCCTTCATGATAATCCTTCACAATTAAACAGGAAACCTGATAATTAGTCATTGTCTTTCATTAATATGAATACCCAGTTTATTAAGATCGGTAATTAATATCTTGAAAGCTGTTAAAAGGTGCGAAATGAAGGTTGATATTTGCTGGGTCAGACAGCCGGTTGAGGTGATATTACGTAATAATTCAGCCGCACTGGTGACAGGTGATCGCCCTAGACGACGTTACCCCGATATACCCTAGATATATTGAAAATATTGCAACTTGATTAGGAAGTCAAGTATTAAAGATATTATAGAATTCGTCTTTGGGACTTGCCATCTGATTGCACATGACGAAGAGTCAACGCTGTCGCTGGTGTTTTCATGCGAGCTGTACTGAAAAATACACGTTTTCGAGTGCCAATTACAGATATATCGGGAAAATATTAAAATAGAATTATTTTCTATAAAGTCGTCAATACACAGTTATCTAAAAAAAAAAAAAAATACAAATTTAAAACCTTTATTTCTTTTTTTTTCGAGAATCTTAGGTCACACGACGATTGGCATTCGTAGTACCTGAACATAACTTGTTCTCTCATTGTTATATACTTGTTCTCTCATGTTAATATCTACAGTGGCGGATTTATAGGGGTCGCTCCCCGTTTTGCCACAATTATGAGTAAATCCTCAGATTTCGCCCCTAAATTGGCAGAGTATTTTAGTTTATATTGGACTTTCACTTGTGCGCCTCCCCCCCCCCCCCTCCCATTTCGGAAATTCTGGATTCGCCACTGATATAAATACCAAAATTAATTAAAGAGGATTAAAATCAAATCATTTGAATCAAAAGAGGCTCTTAGTCTCGTCATTTTTCCTTTAACAAAAAATATCTTTCTTAATTATGAATAAATTATCCCCCACCTTCCTTCCGCAGAGGTCTAGACTTATCTACAATTAAAATGTAAGTCTGAATTTATAAACAGTGGGGTCAATAATGTAAACTTGTTGATGTCTTATTTTATCCCAAAATATATGTCTTGGTATTTATTACATTGAAATGTGTATTTCTGTACATAATTCTATACGACAATACGTGGAGGTCGCCCCGAGTCAGAGGAAACACGTGTAAAATCGTATTAATAGAGCTACAAAATTACAATAAATTATATGAAATCGTCAACTATTTAATTAATGTAAATACCAATAATTGTCAATTTGAATATAAAAATCGTTCATGGTTAGTATTAACCCACGCGCCCACGCCGTGCTTTAATTTACATCATGCATGATGAAATGAAACTTTTGAGAAATAAAACTTCGTAAATAATAGCTACGGGGTAATTTTTTTTTCACAAATAAGATAATCATAATTACTTCTATAGACATTGTTTTCGTTATGTGTTCTCTTACTTGAGAACTTTATAATATACGATTGTTTACTATCTATATATATAGATGTAGAGAGAGAGATAGATATCAGAATATCTTCATCACTAAGTAACGGCACACGCATGGAATCTGTGAAATTGCTTTATTCAAATGCGACGTGTCTTTGTTTTTTACCTTTGTTCTTCTAGATGTCATCAGTTCTCTATTACGTAATAAACATCCGGTTGTTTGACCCGGTAAATATCGCCCGTAATCTCATATAGTGTGTTACCTATCATGATGTAAATTGGGAAGAACGACACTACAAAAAACCGATTTTGCTGCGGTACGATACCGACATATGACGGTGGTTAAATGGTTTACAGTGCCCAACTTCCACTCAGAGCAAAAAAAAAAAAATAATAATGATAAAATAAAAAAAATAATAATAATAAAATAAAATAAAAACAAAAACAAAAACGAAACAAGAAAAAAAAAATTAAAATAAATAAATAAAAAAAAAAAAAAAAAAAAAAAAAAACACCCAACAACAAATAAAAAGAACAATAAAAGGACACACACAAAAGGACACACATATAAAAATCTATGAATAATCTTTCATATGGAGAACTAGGATCAAAAGGTTTCTAAAGACGAAATGTCATAAATTTTTATTACTCACAAAACGTTTATAGAATAATATATTCCTATCAAAAAATATGTAAGGCGACATCAACGTAAGGTAACCGTGATCTGCCCGTCTGTAAGCGAGCTCAGATCCCTGATCAATAGAAGTCCCGACTACCAGTTAGATAGGACGCGGATCAGGACCCTGTCTCCTCTGAAAAAAAAGTTTGGACAAGGACTGTCGTAGAGTCCCACTGCCCTGTTAGTAAGCGTGTAGAAATCCTCAACAGATCGAAACCTTTATTTAGACATCTTGCTTTTATCCATATAAAACCGACTACCTTTTCTCTGAACTACAATTGAAAATGCGAAAGTAACTGGTGTCACATACATGTAACTAAGGCACTAACAATAATGTACCACAGTGGGCATTCACATAGAACAGAACTCTTTTTAAAATTTAGTATTGTAATGACTATTTGATGCTGCCAACATAGAGATCTCTTTCTAGGATTCGGCTATTGATGAGAAAATGAAATATTGTTTTATCTTTAGGGGATTCTATCACCTATGAATCATTAGAAATGATGCATACTTTTCAGGATATAAAGCCTTATAGGCATGTTAACAGTATGGATTGACCACAGAAGGGTAAAATGTAAACAATCACTTCAAAAAACGTTATTGGTGTATCTAGTCTGTCTATACAGCCTATAGTTAACGATGTATTTAAGAAATGCATCATATATATATATATATATATATATATATATATATATATATATATATATATATATATATATATATATTATATATATATATATATATATATATATATATATAAGCACAACAAAGGAAATTGTAACATTCACTATTCATAAGTATCGGATCAACCTCAATGAAGGTTAATACAAATTGCTCAAGAAAAAGGGGTCAATATAAAAGCACAGGTAAGCGGTAACGATACTAAAACAATTAAAAAATTGTTATAAGCATTAGTAGAAAAGTTGACGGGTGCACGTGTCTGTCACAAGGTGGAAAAGGCGTTAAATATGTGTCAATGGAAAGAATAGGTTCCGGGACTTGTTTTATATCATGTTAAATTGCGTTATTTTGGAAAACTTAGGTTCGTTTTCGTGTGCGATTAGAAGGCATCGGTCACACGAAATCTTGGACTTTTCCAAAGGTTTCAATATTAATTAGAAGGCGTTTTGGTGTTTTCTAAGAGGGAGTTCTGCACGTCCTCAGAGGCCTTGTTTTGATGATTTTGTCGTCCCTTTTACAAAAAGGATTTTCGCCCTCTCTTAACGGGCATTTTGTGATCATTTTAGAGTGCGTTTTGGTGATCAGTTAGAGGGGGTTTTGATGTACGATTAGAGAGCGTTCTACGACTCGGAATGCCATTTTCTGAATCGCATAATGTCCTTTTACTAGTTGAATGTGTTTTAAGTGGAATTTTTATGTCACCTTAGGGGACGTTATTTCATAGGTCTTGTTTATTAGAGAGCGTTTAGGTGCACTCTTATGTGATCTTGTTTTTATCAATATCAACAAAACGACTATCTTTTCTGTGAACTACAAGAACAGATCTCTTTTTTAAATTTAGTTATTAAAAAATAAATATCGTTTCATCTGTAGGGAATTCTAGCACCTATTAATCATTCGAAACGGTGTATTATTTTCAGGATACAATGCCATATGGACACGTTAACAGTATAGATTGGCCACATACAGGTAAAATGTAAATAATCACTTCACATTCTTAGTACAAACAATACCCATGCTATAAGAGTAGTATCTTGTGATCGATTTATTAAAATAATTTTACACCCAAAAGCGTTATTGTTGTTTAAGTATTTGTAACATATTATGGTATCTAGTCTGTCTATACAGCCTATAGTCAACGATGTATTACAGTTTATATAAATCACAACGAGTATGGCCTGACCATCTATAGAAGAATAAAGAGAGAAGGGAGGAGGTTGACATGTAATCTCAGCTGTATGAAAAAAGTCGTGTCACACAAACAGACCAAATAAGAAAAATCACCCAATAATTTGAGAGGGTGAGATTGCCTGTTTCTTAGGTACTCTTCTCTATCAATATATATATATCAGAATATATATGTGCAGAGACTAGCAAGCATTCTTATAATACAAAAATGATTGCTTTATTTAAAAATGAAGAATCACATAATGGAATATAATAGTAAATATGTTTCCCCTTCATTTCCTATATTCCTACTAGGTATATGTGGCTTTCTAGTATAACAAACTGTTTTGTTCGAAATACTTATTTGACTTACATTGTCCTTAGCATTGATATCGGCTTTAGCACCTATAAGCACCTTCACTGTATCACTGTGTCCAGACCATGCTGCCTTATGGAGTGGAGTTTCCTCAGACTACAAAGACACAAGTAGTAATAGGATTTAATACAATATCATTCTCTGGTAATGATGTATTTCTAGGAAAGAACACATTATATACTTAATAATACCATTACTATTATTGGAGTAACTATTTGATTCTGCCACTTAGAATTGGTGATGGGATTCGAGTATTGGTGAGAAAATTAAATCTTTCTATCTGTAGAGAACTCTAAGATATCAATCGCACCGGGACAAAGCTCCATTGTACCCGGGATCGATTGCCGTGTGTATATGGAGAAGGGATTGAACTCTCTTGATGGCAAAACCCCACCCAACCTCGATCAATAGTCATTAAACAGTATATTCAGTTGACGCACAGCTTTTGACGTACATACACCAATACATGAATAAAATTTATTTCCTTCTTTATTCACGATAATTCGGCAACGGTATTTTCAATTCTCGATGTCATTTTCTTGTGTCACGTATGTGTAGGATGAGAGGCGAATGCTGATTGGTTGGATAGACACACCCCAAAACCTGAACGAATCCCCCATCGTACACCTAAGTCAAATAAAAATGCAATCAAGAGACGGATTCAAAATACCGCCGCCGGATTATCGTTCAGAAAGGAGGAAATAGGAATTCCTATCGACGCTGACGGGTTAAGTGCATATACTTTTACATGTTGGGGATAACTTTAAAATATGTAGCATTTACACTAATATGAAATTCACCAATAAAATGCTCCTTTTATAATATGTAGAGACTTTGAGACTCTAGAGGCCGTTTTTGGTGTTTTTAAAGGTTGTTTTATGTCATGTTAAACTGCCTTATTTTTGCAAACTTATGTTCGTTTTCGTGTGCGATTAGAAGGCATCGGTAACACGAAATCTCGGACTTTTCAATCGGTTTCAGTGTTAATTAGAAGGCGTTTTGGAGTTTTCTTAGAGGGAGTTCTGCCCGTATTTAGAGGCCTTCTTTTGATGATTTAATCCTCCCTTTTACTAAAAGGATTTTCGTCCTCTCTTAACGGGCATTTTGTGATCATTTTAGAGCGCGTTTTGGTATAAAGGTATTGGGGTCTTGATGTACGATTAGAGAGCGTTCTACGAGTCGAAATGCCATTTTGTGAATCGCATAATGTCCTTTCACTAGTTGAATGTGTTTTAAGTGGGGGTTTTTATGTCACCTTAGGGGACATTATTGTCAGCGCTTAGCGAGCATTGGCCTTTTTCAAAGGGCATGTTTATTAGAGAACGTTTAGGTGCACTGTAAGAGAGCGATCGGTGTTTCTATTTACGTATTTAGCGATAATATAATTACTACCTGCATCGAGGTCTCAGTTTTCTTTTGCATAAAAATAATTCAATATGTATCTTGCTTTTGCTTGACAATGCCATAAAAGATATATACATTATAATATATAATAATCGAATTTTATCTAATCTTTCCACTAGTGCATCTGGAACGATGGAACGATGCCGAATAAGAGGTTCTGAATGAAAATGTCTCTTACAGTTTAAGGTTAGAGCTTCTACAAATACCACGTACAGTCACCAAAATTAGAAATCAGAAATTAGAATTTGATGCTGCTAAAATGTTAGACTCGTTCCAAAATTTATTGAGAAATGTGTTGAATTTTTTTACCCAGAATTTGAAAAAGTTTCTGAAAACTTAAAACGGTCTCGTGAGCTTTGGTCTACGATGTTACGAAGTGCATTCATCGGTTAGGCCGCTTAAGTTTATTCAGCCAATAATTCTCATTATACAAAGGTGAACGACGCCCGTTTGAAAGCTTATAAATTGATTATTGAATCTTACAGACAAAAAAAAAAATGAGAAATTACAAGAAATTAGATTATCAGATTTATGTGGAAATTGCAAGAGAAATAGAGCATTTCTTTACAATGGTTAAGATCAGAGAAAATTCATTCAAATTTTAAAAAAATTGAGAGAATTGATGTTAGTAGAAAACTTTAGACAGCGTGTACCGCAAGATTTGAGACCTCATTTAAATGATAAAGGTGTTCAAATTGTATACGAGGCAGTAGTGTTATCAGATACTTTCAAGTCCAATAGCATTCTATCACAAATAATATATGTGTATGGAAATCAGATATTTGACTAGTTGCTCGGGAGAAGGACGGTTTCCGGTTTGATTAATTACACCAACTCAGTATACCAAACGTTTTGACGACACAAGGCATTTGAAACACTTGATATGTGATCAATTCGAAGAAACTTAGTGCAGAATAATTCAAAGTCATACAACATCAAAATAAGGTTGTTTAATAAATATCACAACATGTATACGTGTGTAGAAATTGAAGCTCCCTGTGGGCATTTCGACCGCATATGTGAAAATAGAATATTCAGATATTTGAAGAACAAACTGATTACGTAAACGAAAAGAGAAAACAGAAGACACCTCCACAAGATTCATGACACAAATCACCAAGGGCATGTACACAAATCATGATAATAATAGAATACACACGGAAAAACGACATTACATAAATCATCGATTGTGCTGCGGTTACGAGACCAACATAGGACGGTGGTTAACTGGTTTACGGTGCCCAACTTCCACTCACGAAAAAGGACAATTAAAGGACACACATTTAAAAATCTATATATAATATTCCATATATAGATAACGGATCAACAGGTTTCAATAGAAGAAATGTCATAAATATTTATTACACACCACACGAAACGTTTATAGAATAATATGCTGCTATCAAAAATATGTAAGGCGACATCAATAAAAGTAAGTCGTGTTCTGCCCGTCTGTATGCAAGCTCAGGTCCCTGATCAATAGGAGTCAAAACTAACAGTTAGAAGGGACGCGGATCAGGACCTTGTCTCCTCTGAAAAGGTTTGGACATGGCCTGTCGTAGAGTCCCACCGCACTGTTAGTCAGCGTGTAGAAATCTTCAGCAGATCTATACCTTTATTTAGACATTTGATCTTGATTTTATCAATATGAACAAAACGACTATCTTTTCTCTGAATTACAAGAACAGATCTCTTTTTTAAATTTAGTTATTGAAAAATAAATATCGTTTTATCTCTAGGGAATTCTATCACCTATTAATCATTCGAAACGGTGTATTATTTTCAGGACACAATGCCATATGGACACGTTAACAGTATAGATTGGCCACAGACAGGTCAAATGTAAACAATCACTTCGTATTCTTGGTACAAATAACACCCATGCTATAAGAGTAGTATCCTGAGATCGATTTATTAAAATAATTTTACACCCAAAAACGTTATTGGTGTTTAAGTATTTGTAACATATTATGGTATCTAGTCTGTCTATACAGCCTATAGTCAACGATGTATTACAGTTTATATAAATCACAACGAGTATGGCCTGACCATCTATAGAAGAATAAAGAGAGAAGGGAGGAGGTTGACATGTAATCTCAGCTGTATGAAAAAAAGTCGTGTCACACAAACAGACCAAATAAGAAAAATCACCCAATAATTTGATAGGGTGAGATTGCTGGTTTCTAAGGTACTCTTCTCTATCAATATATATATATATATATATATATATCTATATATATATATATATATATATATATATATATATATATTATATATATATATATATATATATATATATATATATATATATATATATATATATATATATATATATATATATACTTGCAAGCATTCTTATAATAGAAAAATGATTGCTTTATTAAAAAAAAAAAAGAATGACATAATGGAATATAATAATATCCTATATTCCTACTGGTTATATAGGGCTTTCTAGTATAACAAACTGTTTTGTTCGAAATACTTATTTGACTTACGTTGTTCTTAGCATTGATATCAGCTTTAGCATCTATAAGTATCTTCACTGTATCACTGTGTCCAGACGATGCTGCATTATGGAGTGGAGTTTGGTTATACTACAAAGACACAAGTATTAATAGGATTTAATACAATAACATCCTCTGGTAATGATGTATTTCTAAGAAAGAACACTTTATATACTTAATAATACCATTACTACTATTGGAGTAACTATTTGATTCTGCCACTTAGAATGGGTGATGGGATTCGAGTATTGGTGAGAAAATTAAATCTTTCTATCTGTAGAGAACTCTAAGATATCAATCGCACCGGGACAAAGCTCCATTGTACCCGGGATCGATTGCCGTATGTATATGGAGAAGGGATTGAACTCTCTTGATGGCAAAACCCCACCCAACTTCGATCAATAGTCATTAAACAGTATATTCAGTTGACGCCCAACTTTTGACGTATATACACCAATACATAAATAAAATTTATTTCCTTCTTTATTCACGATAATTCGGCAACGGTATTTTCAATTCTCGATGTCATTTTCTTGTGTGACGTATGTGTAGGATGAGAGGCGAAAGCTGATTGGTTGGATAGACACACCCCAAAACCTGAACGAATCCCCCATCCTACACCTACGTTAAATAAAAATGCAATCAAGAGACGGATTCAAAATACCGCCGCCGGATTATCGTTCAGAAAGGAGGAAATAGGAATTCCTATCGACGCTGACGGGTTAAGTCCATATACTTTTACATGTTGGGGATAACTTTAAAATATGTAGCATTTACACTAATATGAAATTCGCCAATAAAATGCTCCTTTTATAATATGTAGAGACTTTTGAGACTCTAGAGGCCATTTTAGGTGTTTTTAAAGGTTGTTTTATGTCATGTTAAACTGCCTTATTTTCGCTAACTTATGTTCGTTTTCGTGTGCGATTAGAAGGCATCGGTAACACGGAATCTCGGACTTTTCCATCGGTTTCAATGTTAATTAGAAGGCGTTTTGGAGTTTTCTTAGAGGGAGTTCTGCCCGTCTTTAGAGGCCTTCTTTTGATGATTTAATCCTCCCTTTTACTAACAGGATTTTCGTCCTCTCTTAATGGGCATTTTGTGATCATTTTAGAGCGCGTTTTGGTGTAAAAGTATTGGGGTTTTTGATGTACGATTAGAGAACGTTCTACGAGCCGGAATGCCATTTTGTGAATCGCATAATGTCCTTTCACTAGTTGAATGTGTTGTAAGTGGGTATTTTTATGTCACGTTAGGGGACGTTATTGTCAGCGCTTAACGAGCATCGGCCTTTTTCAAAGGGTATGTTTATTAGAGAGCGGTTGGGTGCACTGTAAGAGAGCGATCGGTGTTTCTATTTACCTATTTAGCGATAATATAATTACTACCTGCATCGAGATCTCAGTTTTCTTTTGCATAAAAATAATTCAATATGTATCTTGTTTTTGCTTGACAATGCCATAAAAGATGTATACATTATAATATATAATAATCGAATTTTATCTAATCTTTCCACTAGTGCATCTGGAACGATGGAACGATGCCGAATAAGAGGTTCTGAATGAAAATGTCTCTTACAGTTTAAGGGTAGAGCTTCTACAAATACCACGTACAGTCACCAAAATTAGAAATCAGAAATTAGAATTTGATGCTGCTAAAATGTTAGACTCGTTCCGAAATTTATTGAGAAATGTGTTGAATTTTTTTACCCAGAATTTGAAAAAGTTTCTGAAAACTTAAAATGGTCTCGTGAGCTTTGGTCTACGATGTTACGAAGTGCATTCATCGGTTAGGCCGCTTAATTTTATTCAGCCAATAATTCTCATTATACAAAGGTGAACGACGCCCTTTTGAAAGCTTATAAATTGATAATTGAATCTTACAGACAAAAGAATGAGACATTACAGGAAATTAGATTATCAGATTTATGTGGAAATTGCAAGAGAAATAGAGCATTTCTTTACAATGGTTAAGATCAGAGAAAATTCATTCAAATTTTAAAAAATTGAGAGAATGGATGTTAGTAGACGAATTTAGACAACGTGTACCGCAAGATTTGAGACCTCATTTAAATGATAAAGGTGTTCAAATTGTATACGAGGCAGTAGTGTTATCAGATACATTCAAGTCCAATAGCATTCTATCACAAATAATATATGTGTATCGAAATCAGATATTTGACTAGTTGCTCGGGAGAAGGACAGTTTCCGGTTTGATTAATTACACCAACTAAGTATACCAAACGTTTTGACGACACAAGACTATTGAAACACTTGATATGTGATCAACTCGAAGAAACTTAGTGCAGACTGATTCAAAGTCATACAACATCACAATAAGGTCGTTTAATAAATATCACAACATGTATACGTGTGTAGAAATTGAAGCTCCCTGTGGGCATTTCGACCACATATGTGAAAATAGAATATTCAGATATTTGAAGAACAAACTGATTACATAAACGAAAAGAGAAAACAGAAGACACCTCCAAAAGTTTCATGACACAAATCACCAAGGACATGTACACAAATCATGATAATAGTAGAATATACACGGGAAAACGACATTAGATAAGTCATCGATTATGTTGCGGTTACGATACCAACATAGGACGGTGGTTAACTGGTTTACGGTGCCCATCTGCCAGTCACCAAAAAAAAAAAACAAAAAAATGAAAAATAAAAAAAAAACAAAAAAACAAAAAGAATCAAAGTACACATATAACAATTTATAAATAATCTTACATATGGAGAACAATGATCAAACGGTGTCTATAGAAGAAATGTCATAAATATTTCTTACATACCACACAAAACGTTTATAAAATAATACGTTGCTATCAAAAATATGTAAGGGGGCGTCAACATAAGTAACCCGTCCCCTGCCCGTCTTTAAGCGAGGTCAGGTCCCTGATCAATAAGAGTCAAGACTAACAGTTAGTAGGGACGCGGATCAAGACCTTGTCTCCTCTGAAGAAGTTTGGACAAGGCCTGTGGTAGAATCCCACCGCACTGTTAGTCAGCGTGTAGAAATCTTCAACAGATCTATACCTTCATTGAGACATTTGATCTTGATTTTATCAATATGAACAAAACGACTATCTTTTCTCTGAACTACAAGAACAGATCTCTTTTTTAAATTTAGTATTGTAGTGAACATTTGATGCTACCACATGGATATGCTTTCTAGGATTCCGGTATTCATTAGAAAATTAGATATTGCTTTATCTCTAGGAAATGCTAGCACCCATCAATCATTAGAAAAGATGCATTATTTTCAGGATACGATGCCATATGGACACGTTAACAGTATTGATTGGCCACAGACAGGTAAAATGTAAACAATCATTTCACATTCCTGGTAAAAATGATACCCATGCTATAAGAGTAGTATCTTGTGATCGTTTTATTAAAATAATTTTACACCCAAAAACGTTATTGGTGTTTAAGTATTTGTAACATATTATGGTATCTAGTTTGTCTATACAGCCTGTGGTCAACGATTACAGTTTATATAAACCATCTTTAGAAGAATAAAGAGAGAAAGGGGGAGTTGACGTGTAATCTCAGCTGTATGAAAAAGTCGTGTCTGACAAGCAGACGAAATAAGGAAAAATCAACCAATAATATAACTTGATAGGGTGAGATTGCTGGTTTCTTAGGTATTCTTCTCTATCAATATATATCAGAACACATATGTGCAGAGACTTGCAAGCATTCTTATAATACAAAAATGACTCCTTTATTTAATAATGAAGAATCACATAATGGAATATAATAGTAAATATGTTCTCCTTTATTTCCTATTTCCCAACCAGTTATATGTGGCTTTCTAGTATAACAAACTGTTTTGTTCGAAATAGTTATTTGACTTACCCTCCCTTTAGCGTTGATATCGGATTTAGCATCTATAAGTATCTGCACTGTATCACTGTGCCCTCTGCTTGCTGCCTTATGGAGTGGAGTTTCCTTGTACTACAAAGACACAAGTATTAATAGGATTTAATACAATATCATCCTCTGGTAATGATGTATTTCTAGGAAAGAACACATTATATACTTAATAATACCATTACTACTATTGGAGTGAGTATTTGATTCTGCCACTTAGAGCGGGTTATGGGATTCTGTTATTGGTGAGAAAATTAAATGCCGTTCTATCTGTAGAGAACTCTAGGACCTCAATCGAACAAGGACGAAACTCGATTGTGACCGGAATCGATTTTTGTGTGTATATGGTAAAGGGATTGAACTCTCTTGATGGTAAATCCCCACCCAACTTCGATCAACAGTCATTAAACAGTATATTCAGTGGAAGCCCAAATTTTGACAACGGTATTTTCAATCCTCGATGCCATTTTCTTATGTGACGTATGTGTAGGATGAGAGGCGAAAGCTGATTGGTTGGATATACACACCACGAAACCTGAACGAATCCCCAATCCTACTCCTATGTCACATAAACATATCATTGAGAGGCGGACTTATCGTGAAGAAACTAGGAAAAACGGATTTCTATCGACGCTGACACGGTAAGTCCATATACTTTTACAGGTTGGGGATAACTTTAGGATATGTAACATTTACATTAAAATGAAATTCACCAATAAAATGCTCCTTTTATAATATGTAGAGACCTTTGAGACCCCAGAGGCCGTTTTAGGTGTTTTTAAAGGTTGTTTTACGTCATGTTAAATTGCGTTATTTTGGCAAACTTGGGTTCGTTTTCATGTGCTATCAGAAGACATCGGTCACACGAAATCTCGGACTTTCAAAAGGTTTCAATATTAATTAGAAGGCGTGTACTTAGAGGGAGTTTTGCACGTCCTTAGAGACCTGCTTTTTGATGATGCTTTCTAGTATAACAAACTGTTTTTGTTGGAATTACTTGACTTATATCGTCCGTAGCATTGATATCGGTTTTAGCTTCTTTAAGCATTTTCACTACATTACTATATGAATAGCCATTTCATTCTGCCACTTGGAATGGGTTGTCTGATTCGGATATTGATGAGAAAATTAAATATCTTTCTATCTGTAGAGAATTCTAGGACATCAATCGCACAAGGAAAAAGCTCGATTGTACCCGGGATCGATTGTCAGATGTATATGCAGGAGGGATTGAACTCTCAACAGTCATTAAACACTATAGTTAATTGACGCTCAATCTTTGACGTGTATGCCTCAATAGATAAATAATTGTTTTCCCCTCTTTCATCTCGATAATTCGGCGACGGTATTTTCAATCCACATCCCGATGTCATTTTCTAATGTGACGTATGTGAAGGATGAGAGGCAAATTGGAGAGGCTAATTGGTTGGATAGACACACCCGCAAATTAGAACGAATCCGCGTTTTCCCTTCATTCTACACCTACGTCACATAAAAATGTCATAGAGAGACAGATTTAAATTACCGCCGCCGAATTATCTTGAATAACGGAGGAAATGGGGATATTTCGACGCTGAACGGGGTATGCGCATGTATTTTTACATGTTGTGGATAACTTCAAGAAGAAAGACTTACTTGATGCTGTAGTTCGAATGTTATTGTCCTGTAATCAGGCCGTCGACCCATGAACGGCTTTTGTCGGAACACTGAACTTACGAGAACTTCACCATATTTGATGTGGCGTATCTCCAATTTCACGGGAGATACAGATCTAAAACTTGCTGAGATTGTAGTAAAATTATTTATTTAATGAGGCATATACGTCAACTGAAGTTGGGCGTCAAATGAATTCTAATATCCCTGTCCAATCAAATTATTGCAATTGAATTGAGGTACCTGCATAGGCTCCTTAAGAAAAAGAGAGGCCAATAGTCAGGTAGTGCTGTAAAGAAAGGGACCAATAGTGAGTAAGTGCTGTAAAGAAAGAGGCCAATAGTCAGTTAGTGCTATGCAGAAACGGGCCAATAGTCAGTTCGTGCTGTTAACACCTTCATAAACCAAATTTCCCACTCTTTAGAAATACGGAATATGATATGGTCAGGTTCGTCGTACTATGAAAATCGATCGATCTGAGGATAGTCATGCTTAGCTGAGATCCACATGTAACACTAGATTCGTTGAATGACCGAGCATCTCTTTTCGTTCAACAGAGTTATTTCCCATTTGGTATCTGACAGGAATGGATTAATGAAAAAAGAGTAAAACTTCATACGAAAAAATAGACAATCCACGAGCTGCCTAGCACACATAATGTAACTTAATGAAGGAAGTGACGTCACACCTATGTGGCGTCATATTATGTATATATAAGACGAATCTTATCTCATCGTTAGTGGAGTCAGATTTGAGGTCACCCATTTGACAGTTGTGTTCATTAGAAGTCGGACGCGGGTTTGAGAGGAATTGAATGCAATGTAAAACATTTATCGTTTACAAATAAATGTTTACTTCAGCCCTAAAAAAAGAGGAGTTACTGGCTCAATTATGTGGCAGAAGTCACCATGGAGCTATACAATAAAGACCATTTCATGCTTTATTTATTCATTTATTTATTTAGTTATCCATTTAATTTCTGTCGTCAAAATGTGCAACTTTCTGTGTGCGTGCGCAGTGTAACACTGGTACTTTTCTTTATTTATTTATTCACGGGTTTTAAACACATCTTATTTCTCTTAGAGAAAAAGAGACAACATTATTGAGACAATAATTGGAACTTCAGGTAGCAGGTGCAATAACAGTTTAAGTATTTCTACAGGTCCTACAGTAAAACGCAAAAAAAAAAAGTGGGAGAGGATAAAAATCAAAAAATCAAAAGTTCTGTTGGGTATGCACAGTAAATCTTTTAATATAATGACTTGTCCTAGAGTTGAATGAGGCGTAGTTTTGAATTCGCGTCAGGTTACTGAATAATAAGACAGTTTTACAACAAAGGTTGGATTCAGGAACTCTTTGTAGTTGCTGTAATGGAATGGAGATTATGACGTCATTTGGTCAAACTTCTGCGAAATTCTGCAGACTGTGTGTAACATAAAAGGCTAGGAATTACACACTGACATTGTTGGCTGAGTAGCCCCGAGGCTGATTGGCCATGCATATTTAGTAGTAAGCTCCGAATTTGGAACTCCTCTACAGGCCCATAGTTGAGTTCTTGGACTTGGAACGACAAGGTACCTGTGTCGTTTATGAGCTGTTGCGGTTACGATCTCTCAGGCAAAGTCCTTTATAAATGTAAAGGGTATTTTAAAAAATGGACTTCCTATATATACCCAAATGTTTTATAAATGTTTATGCACACATAATTCATCTGTATCTTACATACGTACGTAAGATGTAATTATAATTTTGGGAGTGAAATAAAGGATTGATTAGTGTCAGACGCCATTCGGTTACAATTCGTTGCCAGTGATACACGGGGATTTTCTTTTATATATTTATAGTATATTCCGGGATCCTTCGAGCTACAAGACAATTTCTTTAGAAAATCTATCTAAAAAGAATAATGTAAAGCCATCGTATACAGTTCTATCAATAACTGAAAATCTTTACTGCAGCAGAAGATTAATGTAAAATCATTCAACTCTGTTTACGAAATATATTTACAGCCCAATTACAGCATGATATGTAGCATTTCAACTAATATGAAATTCACCATTAAAATGCTCCTTTTATCACATGTAAAGGCCTTTGAGAGTCTAGAGGCCGTTTTGGCCTTTTTTAAAGTTTGTTTTAGGTCGTTTTGGCAAACTTAGAGGGCGTTTTCATGTGCGATTAGAAGGCATCGATCACACAAAATCTCGGACTTTTCCAAAGGTTTCGATGTTAATAAGAAGGCGTTTGGGGGTATTCTTAGAGGGAGTTCTGCACGTCCTTAGGGGCCTGCTTTTGATGATTTTATCCTCCCTTTTACAAAAAGGGACTTTGCCCTCTCTTAACGGCATTTTGTGATCATTTTAGAGCGTGTTTCGGTGTACATTTAGAGGGGGTTTTGATGTACACTTAGAGGGCGTTCTACGACTCAGAATGCCATTTTGCGAATCGAAGAGTCTCCATTTTCTAGTTGAATGTGTTAAATCCCGTTTGGTAATTCAATTTTTTTTTTAAATTGAGAGAATAGATGTTAGTAGAAGAATTTAGACAATGTGTACCTCAAGATTTGAGTCCTATCCCCTCATTTAGATGCTAAAAGTGTACAAACTTTAAACGAGGCAGCAGATTTGTCAGATACTTATGATCTTACACATAAATTGTTTTTATTTTTTATTTTTATTTATTTATTTTTTTTTCATTTTATTTTTTTGTCAAAATATCACAGTGTTAGTAGCAATGAAATAGGCCCCTGTGTTGAAAGTAGTCTAAAGAAAGACAATGCTCAGCCAACTCCCCACTCTGGTAAGAAGTCTGACAGTGCAGTAAGTTCAGCCTTTACTTCTGCTTATTGTAAGAAAAAGGTTCATCTTGTAGGTGATTGCTTCAAACTTAAGTGGAAAAACGAAGTCAGGAAATGTGGATTTACTTACTGTTATGTGTACATCCTGAAACAATTCCTCTTAGAAATATTAAGGCAAGAAAAAAGAGGAGTCACTGGCTCAGTTATGTGGCAGAAGTTATGTGGCTCAGTTATGTGGCAAAACCAATAGTGAAGGCCCTTAAGGAGATTTTCATTTTTGTATGTGCACCAAAGGCTATTCAGTCGGATCAAGGCTCAAATTGCATATCCAAATTATTTCAGTATTTTATGCATGGGTTAGGAATAAAATAATACAAGTCTAGTGTCTACCATCCTGAATCGCAGGGGGCTCTTGAACGCTTCCATCAGATCCCTAAAACCATGATCAGAATATATTGTTTTCAGTATGAAAAAGACTGGGATGAGGGGGTCCACCTCCTTTTGCTTGCTGCCCATGAAGCAGTTAAGGAATCCCCCGGATTACGTCCATTTGAGTTGGTTATTGGTCACACAGTCAGGGGACCTTTAAAATTGTGAATGAAAAATGATTTGCTGAGACAACTAACATGAATCGTTTGGATTATCCGTTCAATTTTAAAGAACAATTGTTCAATGTATGTGATATTTTTAAAAAAGCTCACGAAGACAAATGAAGGTTTGCTATGCTATGAATGCCAAAAGTAGAACATTTTTACCTGGTGACAAAATTCTTGTATTTTAGCCCCTTCCTGGCCCTCCTTTACAAGCTAGACGTTTTGGTCCATATGAAGCAGAGAGTAAAAGTAGTAATTTAAGTATGTTGTGAAAACATAATGTCGGAGGAAAGAAAAAAAAAAGAGTATGTCTTGTGAATATGTTAAAATATATTGATTAATAGAAGAAATTACCAAAGTCTGTCAAAGAATGTTTTGCATCGTTGTCAGCTTTACAACACTTTAATGTTTATCTTAGTATCACTGCACATCCAATCATTTTATTCACAGATCACAATCCTCTATCCTTCTTATACAAACTGTCAAATAAAAATCACAGAATGACAAGGTAGAGTTTGTTGTTACAAGAGTACAAGAAATAATCCTGGTCCTCGATCTATTTGAACATATGTCATTACTCAGACTATCCGACGGGTACAAATTTATGGTATCTGAAACCTTGAAGCAAACTTTCAGGATGGAAAAAAAATTATACTATAACATCGGCATCTGGGAATAATTGTCAGCTATGCAATTGGAATATACAATAAGATACACAAATGCGTCAGATTTATGATAATTGCTAGTGTATGTGTTGATGTAAATGATTTTACTGTCTGATATGTGTTCTAATGATTAAGTTTGTTTAGAAGAACTAAAAAGTAGATACAGTGACTGGAATAGCTTGATATTTTCGTGGTTGAGAATTGTCTATAACTTCATTATTATTTCCATGACACATAATGAGATTACTATTATAAATCGTGACATTGTTGTACTTTATATCTTAAAGTTTTACCGCTGTTAGTCATTTGTGTATACTCGTTAAACTTCTGTGTGGTTTATTAATGTAAGAGAGCGATTTGTACACGCACGATAAAAATATTTTTGACATAAGAATGTTTCACTCGCCGCCGTCTGCGTTGGATCCAGTGCTCTTGGGACTTGAAGTGGGCGGTCTTATCCACTGGACTACTGCTTCTGTGGTGTGAGTACTTACTTGTAAATTACCTTTAAAGTCATATTGTGATTGTAACTGTTTTGTAGTTAATTAATAGGTATAAATTCATATGTTTATCACATATAATACTGTATTTATTAGATAATATATTGGATGTAATTAGAATAGTATTTCATATAAGTTTTGATATGAAATATCTTGTAATTTCATTGGTCACTTACACATAAACAAGAAGGACAGAGGAACGCCATTTTATGGAGAGATCGGAGAGGATTGTTTCCTGGAAATTGTTCAATTATTTACCTCTTTCTTGCAGTTATCTTTTAAATGAGTACGGAAGTATTTGTAAGTGATATTCATGGTGTGATTACATGGTTTAAATGATGTATATAAATTATGTTTCCCATGATTTCATTTATCCATGTTATCGCGCGATACTGAACTGCATTTTGCCAATCATGTACATAACACATATGTGGTATGAAAGACATCCTTTATTTTACATATCGTCCATGCTTTATATCATCGTGTACGATGTCTGTCTGATCGTGTAGTCTGTTGTATGTCCAGTCAAGTGAAGAGTAGTATTTCGTTCGTGCCAGTCAGATTATAATGGCATGTTGTTCGTGCTATCATGTTGATAGTTGTAAGTGTGTTGTTTGTTCATACCATGTACGTCCGTCTATGTTTATGGTTATATTATGATATGTCCTAGTGATCTGATCTTATGATCTGTCCTATATATACATGTATATTTGCATCGATTTGTAGTTTGGTATGATATGATATCAGAGTGCCTGAGGTTTACAGCGGCTGTTATGTCACATTGTTTCCTTACTTGGGGTATGTTTTATAATAGATTTCTGTTATTGATAATGTGTAAATTTATTTATTTGATAACATTCATGATGAAAATAAATATTTAGATTTCATAAATAATCATATTAAATATTTTCAACCATGACAAAGTAATTAATTGGAATTGATTGGCATTTCAGATATTTAAATTGCACTACTGTAATATTGGTTTATATGTTATTTCAGATCATTGTCAATATATTCTGTAGCACAATAAATGATGATAAACTTTCTCGTTACATTAATATAAATTTCAATCATATTGAGAACTTTAGTTTTCCTGTCCCTAAGGATATGTCTATGTGTATTCGTATGGTGGATCCGTAAGTTATACATGATTTCCGCCGAACGTTAACTGCACAGCATCATCAGGCTACGACACACGACATACAAAATGATATAAATTGCAACTGTAGAACGTCGAGTAGAATTAAAAGTAAAGATGGATTGAAAAACATAATAATAGTAAAACTTTAGAGAAATAAAGTTATCAAAATATCTGACCCTCCTTAAATCGTAGGCTAGATCAGCATAGAAATTGGAATGACAAATTCCTCTAGACATAAATTGTTAAAACTAATATTTCCGAATTAAGACATACGTTTTGAATATGATCGGTAACATATTCCAACAGTTTTTCTAAGTTTACGGTATCGCAGTTATGTTAAGGCACTCCATGACTTCATTGATACTATAATCTACTGAAAACCGTATAATAAATTGAGTAAAGATTATAACTGCAAAATTGGCAAAAATGCAAATTGTTTAACAGCTCTGATTGTTTTACACATTAAAAATTTATCCCTAGCTGTTGGGGATCAGGTAACTGCTATATATAGTATTAACAACAAACATTTAAAAAGTGCAAGGGTATATTGCCAAATTCGGAAATTGAATTTTGTTGTAAACAATAAATGGAAGGCTATAGATCATATTCTTAGCTGTGCCTTATAACAGGCGTATTTGTGCATAAATACTGAAAGGGAATTACTGAATGGTGTAATTTTACAAGAAATGGTCTAATTAAATTGAAATTCTGTTGATATTTTAAAATAAAAACGCTAGGCCCAGGAGGAAGCATTTCAAATAGATAGAACAGTCTTTATGTGAAATTACACAAGTGGAGTTGAGAAAAGGATTGCACTACAGCATTTTTCTTGGCATGTTGATTGCTTCAGTTTATCTCGCTTCATAAAGTACATTGGGCCATAGTGACGTCACAGTGACGTCATGTTATGGTTTGGCGGGTTTTCTGCAACATTATATAACTGTATATTGCCTTAACACCGCTGCGATCTATATCAGTGAGTAAACAATTTCCAAGTAAGTAGTAAATTTTTTGTGTGAAAGTCTAAAAAGCTATAGCGACGCCAATAGTAGTCTTGGCACATCGTCATCCAACTACGGGAAAATTACGATAGGAAATCCAAATTCGTCATATTTATCACATATGTAGTTATGGATAACCTCATCAAGAATTCTAATGTTTAAAACAGGGTCATCTGTTACCAAAATGTCATCTAAATACCTAGAGGTGTCATTACACATAGCAATAAAGTCGAAAGGTCTGGATTTTCTAATATACTGCATAAGATCTCTCTCATAATAATACAAAAACGAATCTGTGATAAGAGGAGCGCAATCAGTGGCTGGGGGAAATCCAACCCCCTGTTGATAAATTTTGCCATTAATTTGTGCATAAATATTGTCTATTAATAAGGTGATGGCATTATATAACTCGTCCATTATTTATAAGAATTATAATGCTTATTTAACAAAAAATCATAATTATTTGATGTACATAGAGGAGGAAACAGAAGATATCTGACAAAACTGTATGACACAAATCACCAAGGACATGCACACAAAACATGATAATAGTAAAATACACACGGAAAAACTACATTACAAAAATATTTGATTGTGCTGCGGTTACGATGCCGACATAGGATGGACAATTAAAGTAGCAAACGTCAATCAATTAAAACGCCTGGGAAACAGAGACAATAAACTATTATTAATTACATCATGTGTCAGTGAGGTATACAAGGTAGAAGAATCAAATGTGGCTTTAAAATTTCGTAAGTGCAAGTATCTGTCATTTTGCTAGAATTTTAATCGACCAAAGTTATTTATATTACAATTATGAAAAACGACATTGCAGCACTTTGTAATATGATCGTTGATAGCTGTATTGTCTCAGCCGTATGACAGAAGTCAGCACGAAAATATACAGTATATAGTGTAATGATATGAATAAAAAGAACATAAGGACATCACAAATCTATTCGATTAAAAAACGATACCGACTTACGACGATCATGTGATATGACAATAGGCAATCAATTGGTGTGGTTAACCGGTTTAAGGGGCCACCTTCCCACTCACTGCAACATCAAATGTATTCTACATATTAATTTCCAAAGGGTTATCTATTACCAAAATGTGATCTCGATACCTGGAGGGGTTATTAAACATTAGATATCACTGTAGCTCTAATTAAATGATATGTCAGTGAGATATACAAGGTAGAAAATTCAACTGTGGCTTTAAAATTTCGTAAATGCAGTAAACATGTGATTTCGCTGGAATTATGATCGACCAAATGTAATTTGTATTACTACTGTGAATAACGACAGTGCAGTACTTAGTAGTATGATCTTTAATAGCTGTGCTGACTCAGCTGTATGACAGAAATCACGGAATTAATGCAATGATACAATTCATAACGTCATCAAAAATATTTGATTATAGTGCAGTTCGGATATAGACTTAGGACTGTCATTTGATCTGACAATTGTCAATAATCCATCTGCAAAAACGACATTGCAGTACTTACTAATATGATTTTTGAAAGCTTTACGACTCAACCCTATGACAGGAGTCAGCATGGAAATATAGAGTATTGATAAAGAAGAAAAACAAACAAACAAAAACCAAAAGAAAAAACCAAAATCAAAATCAATAACAAACAAAAAAAAATAATAATAATAATAATAATAAAGGAAAAGAAAAAAAACAAACAAACAAACAAGCAAAAAAAAAAAATCCAAACAAACAAAAAATCAAAAGAAACAAAACAAAACCAAGAAGAAATCAAAGGACTCAAAAGTCCTGAGAGTCGGCTTTGCTGATTTTAATAATGTAATCATTTTACCATTTTAGTGGCAGATTCAGGATTTCAGGAAAAGGTGGGTGGGGGGGGGGGGGCAAAAATTAGGTCTTTGTTGCAACTACATCGTCATTATACCTATGTACAAAATGCTAATAAAATCTGCTCTCTTCATACTATCTTACGGCAAAGAGTTTGCAATTGCTTGTATCCGAAATGAACGTGCAATCGACAACTTCATGGCAACAAGTTTTACTGCATTGTTGTCACGAGTCGAAGCTGAGCCAAGGAACGACATTCCTTCAAGTGGGACATTAAATAACCATCTTATTCACGTTTCTCATAATGTTTTAACATCATTTATATTTAGAAACATACAACATTTACCTAAATATTTATATTGCATTTTCATTATCAGAGGAAATGCGGGAAGATCTATCTTTAAATTTGTCATATATGTGAAAAAGAAAGTTCCAGAACATGTTGGGGAAAACTTTAATTGAAATATCTCGATAAAAACAAGCGATACAAGATCAAGACAAATGCTTTGTCCGGAGAATTACGAGTACATCCGACGGTGTCGGTGGTAAACACATCGTAAAGTAGTCACAACTACATATTATTACGCGAAATTTGAAAACATTATTGCAACTCCTTTTTCGAGTTATTGAAACTAATTTATGTTTACCTTAAATTGACTGAGCTAAAGGTACATTGTGCTGATCAAGAATTTTTAAGACAACATCAGTAATTTTTCGGCACTTTATTTTTCAGCGGCGTAGCAAGCTCTATATCGGTGGTGAAAGTTATAACCCCCGAAAAGAAAGTGATTGCAATGAGTGCGGCTTCACTGAAGCCGACTCAAAAATGTATTCGATTATCTTATAGTTACGACACCGACTTAGGACGCTCATTTGATTTGACAATAGTCAATTATTTGGTGTAGTTAACCGGTTTAAGGGCCCACCTTCCAACTCATCACAGCAACAGAATTATACAGCGTGTCAGATAACACATTGCTATATACACGTCAGGAACATGTAATATAAACACTACACGCCTCGTGGAAACTTTCATATAACAATTAAAAAAATAATATAATGATTAAGATAACGGCTAACACAGGTACTAAGGCACTTGCATTTATGAAAAACTTTATTTTTAAGTTTATTCTATCAAGAAACTAGGTAAACTAGAACATTCCTTTCGAATTTTAGAATTACTTTAATCTAGAATTTGGAGGAAAGGTTTTCAACAAATTGTCGGCATTCTTGTTTAATTGACAAATAATGTCGAAAGACAACATGGTATCTAAATACGAAGTAGAATTACTACTCTCTGGGGTTTATTTGGCCACCAGTCCACTTGGAAAGATCATGCTACGTAAATCGTGAATGAAGGATTATTAATTGAAAGCAAGTCATCTATATATCTGTAAGTGACATTGAAGCCAAGGCCAATTGTTTCTTACCTTGCAAATACAAAGACTGAATCAATTCAGTTCGTTTGAGTAAAGGAATATGTCAATCAGAATCTGGGCACAATGAGTACCAACACCTCACTCAGTTTCGCTATGACACATTTTCCTTTCATAAGTAGCAATATTCCATCAAATTACAATGACTTTGTTCCAAAGCCTAGGCGACTCTAAGATAAACTACTCAACCAGGCTTATATATTTGTTAGACTAAGAACACTGAGCAAGTTCTATGGTCGTGACGAGACTCTTAGTCCTCAATATGATATCTCGTTATCCAGATTTTTAAATGACATTCTGGACTGAGACCGATTCTGATCATTTTACACAGATTTGACACCTTTTATACTAGAAGGTTAACTACTTTGACTTCTCCATATATAAATATATATATGGAATTTACACGATTTACCTCTTTCTACTAGGTATGTATGACGAGTGTTGCTAGCAAGCAAGAGATGCTCACCCTCCCTGCGTACCTGATTTCACTCTGTCATAAGGCTTCACATATGCTCTTCAAGAGAAATTTTTTCGTTATTTTCTACTTGATTTTTACTTTCACTGATTTTGTATGTCCTCTGGTTTCATGATCTTTTGGACGTAATTTTTGGATGTCTCAATCATCTTTACATTCATGTATATATCTAGTTATTTATTGTATTCATTTAATGTTATTATTATTATTATTATTATTATTATTATTATTATTATTATTATTATTATTATTATTATTATTATTATTATTATTCTACTGTCCTTTCTTCTTCTTCTTCTTCTTCTTCTTCTTATTATTATTATTATTATTATTATTATTATTATTATTATTATTCCGCCGTTTTATGTCGGCAGGGATTTCTCGATTACTATTAAAGATAGAGCTGTTCTGTTTGCATAATTTAAATTTTTTTTTCCTTCAGGGGCGTTTTTCTCGTTGTTGTTGAATTTATAAGCGCGCAACGCCACTTAGAATGCCAAATGTTTGGGTACCTATAGCTTCCTTATTTATCCGCCGATTTTCATTAAATTTCACTAAACGTTGTTGCGTGCTCACGTGCAATATTCTAGACATTTACCTGTTTCATACCTCTTAAGGCTAATCAGGTAGCCTGAGACGAAAAGTGCGTAGTTTGCAAACTTTTTTATTATTTATCACCCGATTCCACTCAAATTTTGATGGTTAGTTAAGAATGCTAAATAATAGTGGCATACACAAATTGAGCGAAATCGGACTATTCTAAATACTGTTTTCAGTGGAAAGTTATTTCGTTGTTACTCGCTTATTTTACATCGGATTACCACCAAAATAATTAATATGCGTGAGAAGGATTCACTGTTTAGATTTATTTTTCATAAACTTCCTATGCTTTGCCGTTTTCCCTAGGTTATCCAGGAAAGCTATCGGTTCATTGAAACACCAATAAAAGATAATTCTTCTTAAACTCAAGTAGAGTTATCTTTTCTTTACAGATCACATAAACGTTTCATTTTAAAACATGATATTGACTTAGATTGAAAAGCAGAAAATAAACTTATGCACAGATTAAAAGAGAGATTTGCAAAAAAGTCCGTGAAATGGACATAATTATATGAAAAAGTGTTATCCAAATAATAAAAATATAGCTGTAAATGTAGGTCATATATAGATCTTTAACTGCGACCCATTCAGACCCGTTTCCGATTCCGGATTTTCCCAACGTAATCAATGAAAAGAAAATAAAAAATGCATTTTACAATGAACAGAAAGTAGTATATAAGTTTGTCGGCGCGGTGGAATTAAATTGTTTGTTATGGATCATCTGAGCATGTGAAAGTGGTGGGTTCAAATACCTTATTGGCGGATGGGTACAGAATGTTTTCTCTACTGTATCATAGTAAATCTTCTTGACTGTAATGAAAATAAGTAACAAGAAACATTCAGTGAGTGAGTGACAGTGTCCACAAATTTTCAGTAATTTGGCCTTTATCAAGTGTAAACAAACAAAAACAAAAAACACCCCCAAAAACAAACAAAATCTGTAAGTGAAATCTTCATAGATTTATATATCAGCCAGTGCAAACTTTATGTAAACATTGTGGTGGTGGTTGGGGAAAGGGGGGGGGGGGGTGTTGGATGGTTGAATCAAAATTTTGTAGTGATCTTGGCCATACATATTTAGTACTTTTAGTCTAGATATATCATTAGTAGAGAGAAACCAGGAACATGCATACAGATGTGTTTTTTTTTTTATTTTTTATATTCAGCTAGCCAAGTAAATCTTGATGTCGACATTAAATGAAAACTTGAGACATCAGAATCCTTTGAATTGTTATTTTCATAATCAAATACTTATTAAAATTGCTTTATTTTGTGTAAAATTGTTTCGTACAAAAATGTGCAGACAGTATAATCTATAATACTGTGCATCTTTACTTTATCTATGTTTTACAAATCTTAATTTGTTGTATTTGCAAGGTTATAGTAGGAGAAGAAGATTGGGGATAGTCAGTGATGTTTTGTTATAACTTTGTAATCTAACGGTGTACCTTTCTCTTTTTTATTTGTAATAAAGATAATAATAAGTATCAAAAAATGATATAAAATTCATCAAATGTTCATGTTTCAAAAATGCACAAAATTTCTTTTTTCCTAACCCCCAAGTGTTATTTTGAATCTCATATTATGCCACTAGTCCATATATTATCAGTCACATTTTCCAAATCAGTAACATCTGTGATATATATCTTATTTCATATAAATGATAAATATATCTGTAAATAAGAAATGAAATTGAATCAAGATAAAGATATAAGAAAAGAAATTGATTCAAGATAAAGTCTACTTTTTGTATTAATATGAACTTTCTTATAAATAGATTGATGAATAGGAATGTAAGAGTCAATATAGGGTGGTATGTATGGAAAGCCCGTTCGTTTTCAAAATTCAGACGGTGAAATTAAATTTCTTCTTCATAAATCAATTAACTGAATGTTAAGGAATATTATATACAAAGATAATTTACTTTTGATGTTTAGTTAAAATTCAGGTAATTTTTCATATGGTGTTTCAATGAACCTTAATTTTCAAACACATACTCCCGTTTTGCCATACAATATTAAAATGATACAATGAAATGAAATGGACAATTGCAGTATCATTTAAATATCTTTTAGATGCTAATCGAATTTAATTATTGAAGCAAAAAGTTTGTTATCCCATACTGTGTCAGTGAACTGTAGGGATGGTCAGTAGAAAACACTATGTTTGCGACTTCTTCTTCTCACTTAGAACTAATGATACTCGGGGGTTAAACATCATTGAGACAGATTCTCAGTAGCATTTACTGCAGTAGGAGGAACTGGTAAGTAATAAGAAAAAGTAGTGCGCTATTCTTAGATATCTGCTTTATACATGCGAATGCGCGATAGATTCAAAGTGAGTAAAGAGGTTCTCAAGTTCTATTGCTACATGTATGTGTCGGCAGTAAGAGTGTAGAAAGCATCGTCATTTGTTTCTACTGTTAGTTGACATTGTAATGATATCATAGAAGTACGATAGCGGCCATTCATTGTCCCCTAGACGTTTGTGGCTAGGAAAAAATAATCGATTATTTAACGACATAACCAATATTTACCAACAATTTATATTAAGAATACTTTTTTATCAAGAAAAAATGTTAAAACTACTAACTGTGCATATACAGAACTTTAACGTTACTGCGCAATTCCAAGGACACTACAAGTATTGTTTACTTTGTACACTTGTTACGTTTATAAACAGTTACACGCATAGCACTGCTAAATTTATAATACAGTTATGAACCATGTAGATATATGGCAATACTAGGTTATTGCATCGCTGTCTCATTTTATTCAAGGATAATAATCAGAACCTTGTGTAATATTTCCCCGAATGAACTAGCTCTGGTTTAATTAAAACTGTAGTTTCTTAGAAGCTATGTAACTGTTCAGACCCATCACGAACCCCGCAGCAAATATCACCTCTCTGCTTACTACATGTACGAATAATCAATGTCATTAGTGTCTTGTCCATGCATTATGAATATGATTCATTTGTCAACTATTTTACCGTATATAGAAAGAAAAACGAAATGCTAGAGTTGTTTGTAACTCCCCGATACCTAATTTATAACTGTGTATAACTTACATTAAAGCTTATAGATTACATAGAACCGGAATTTGCAATGTTCAGGATCTTTGTACGATTTATCACGACAACATTCGTGTCTTAGTACTCATGAACATGTTCAAACACATCAATAACCCGAGTTGATAACAGTTTGAGATTTTACTTGGTTCGTTTTCGTTTTAGTACCTATAATCATTATTGTTTGTCATTGCGAGAGTTATTTCTAATTCCCCAATCTTTAATTCATACCATTTTTACATATATAAAAGCTCATAGATTGCAGGGAACCAGGGTTTGCAGTGGTACATTGTGGTACAAAATTCGTACAAACACAGCATTACCCCCAAATGATACCACTTTGAGATTTTTCTTGGTTGGTTTCGTGTTCTAAGTACCAATATTCATTATCATTAGTAACCTGTCTATGCATTATGGAAATAGTTCATACGTGTTATATTACTGCGTTTGCGGTAAAGAGACTTTATTCCGTTGGTAAGGAGGTTATGCCCTGTATGTACAGAATATTCCGACGTGGAGGATAGCCTCATTTTTAATGAAATGTTATTTACGTCAATTTTAAGGGAAAAAAGAAATAATGATAATAATAATCCCAGAAGTAAGTTTTTAAGTTCAACACCTTAACTCACAAAATGTCAAAGAAAAAACATAAGACATATGACAGTGCTGTATGACACAAATTACCAAGAACATGCATAAAAAACATGATAATATTAAATGATTCAGTAAATTACTGGACGCTAGAAACGCTAGAAAATTAAGAAACGATACATCGAAACACCTCACATATTATCTTGATTGATGCATGACGTTTAATAATATAATGACTTCCTAATGTTTTCTATTACACCATTCATTTATCCCTTCGTTTATTTTTCATATGGTTATATGTATCTATTTATTTATCAATTATAATGTATATGTGTGCTTTTAATATGTACATCATCTAATCATTAAACATACATACATTATACTTTCTTCTCTCTCTCTCTCTCTCTCTCTCTCTGCCTCTCACTCTCTCTCTCTGTTTTCTGTCATAAATGACGACATATGAGTTCAGATGTATTGTTTTTTTTTACCAATTTATCGAAATCAAATGTCATGTTTTACAGTATATTTTGTAATCGTAATATTTTATGTATATGATGTTTTAAATGTAATCTAATATACATATTACTTTTATAGGATTAGATCTGTGATATAAGCAGAAGGCTTTACCTATTTCATTTATCAGTTTTCTTGTACCTTTGATCAATTAAGCCGAAATGGAAACGCATGATCATTCTGGATAGAGATACTGTAAATGACACCATGTACTAGTAGTAGTTTGGCATTTTGAAATTCAATGCAAATTTGTTTTTGGATTATAACCTCAGGTAAGATAGAAATAAATTGTCGTTGAATAGGACAGTGGCAAATTCATGGAAATCTACAATAAAGATATAAAACCTAATGCTTGCGATATGAAAATGTCTCCTTTGTGATATAATGCAATAGTTCTTGATATGTCATAAAGGTTCAGCATTTCGCTAATTTACTGTCCAACTTCTATCATCATTTAATTATTAAATCTATATTTACTTTTATGCTTATGTTTTCAAGCACATTATCTTTAATACATCTACTTCTAACAACTTTGCCAGGTCGGAAGCAAGCTGTTAGTTATTGTATCAACTTAGATAAATCAGTTAAGTGCTACCTGACATAACCTTGGTTATATTTGTTATTTCATTGCATCACTACATTTTACTTTATATCTCATAAAACTGATTTAGTTATCCGTCCCTATTTTCGTGATACCTGTCTCATTTCAATGGTATGAGGGCGTACGTACCCAGTGTAGGGGTGACAGAAATTCTGCACATGTACTAGAAGTGCGCTGTAACTGCACGAATGTTCAGACAGTGTTGGTTCTATTTAAAGGCATCCAACTACTGATCAAGGATGTCGTAATAATTCATTTATTTCGAAATCAAAAGCAAATTTTATCTTGAGAAAGAAACTGGTGATGGCGGCAATGTTACAACCAGCACCTCGTTAATCGCATTTCCGTACATCAGAATGAGCCGTGGACAGTCAAGTAATGTATTTTCAGTACTCTAGCTAGACCAACTAATTCATTCTTGCATGTGATATTTTTGACAAGATAGATTATTCTTTTTTTTTTATTTTCTCCTTTTATTTTTCTTTTCTGTCTTTTTGGTTGTTTTATTTTTATGTTTTTTGTTTTGTTTTGTTTGAAAACCGGGAGGGGGGTGTCTTGATTTGTAGCAGTAAAAATTATAACAACTAATGAAAAGGAGTTTTATATTTACTGTATTAATAAAAAAAAAATACGGGCATTTACAAAGTCGGATAGGACAAACTGTGGTGGAATGGATAGGGAGCTGGACACATATTCTCAGTGACGGATTAAACACAGTTTAAGTAGACGTATACAAATACCGCAATAAGATTGAAAACACATAAAGCCTGAAGGATACATGTTTACAAAATGTTGGTTTAATGTTTTGTTATTGACTACTCAGTTAACATCCATCTATTTTGTCCCTGGCAAATAAAGCCGGCGTGGCCTAGTGGTATCGCGCTCGGCTCCTGAATGGGAGGCCGAGGTTCGAGTCCCGTTCTGGATACGCCGGTGTCCTGCCCTGTCTCCTGTCCTGTCCCCGTGTCGTGGTATGCATGGCACATTATAGATCCCTCACTTCTTTGTGTGGATCCGTTGCAAAATTTGTATGCCCCGATTCAGGCAGATGCCGTTACCATATACATGAACTATTCGTGGTGTGATCTTAAACAACAATCAATCAATCAATCAATCAATCAATCTTTGCAACTGGTTGATTTTCACACTCCCTCTCCCCTTTTTCTTGGAAGCATTCCTCCGCCCCTCATATATAGATGAAATGTAATAAGATCTTCCACATCCAGCAAATAAATATATATACCACACACACCTTCTTCCCAGTTAGATCTCACACATTAATTTTAAGAACTTTCCTTTCATATGTAGCAACATTCCATCATCGTCCGCATACGGCGTATTCATATCTCAGTTAATACGTTATTCCAGAGCATGTTCAAATTACAATGACTTTGTTCTGAGGGCTATGCGACTTTCAGTTAAGCTGCTCAACCAGTGTTATATATGTGCTAGACTAGCAACGTAACTGAGGAAGTTCTACGGTCGTTGCGAGACTCTTATTTCTCCATATGGTATCTCGTTATCCAGACTTTTAAATGATATTCTGGAATGAGACCGATTCCGATCATTTTAGACAGATTTGACACCTTCTATACTAGAAGGTTAACTACTTCGACTTCTCCATATATAAATACATATGGGATTCACACGATTTGACTCTTTCTACTGGGTATATGTGACGGGTGTTGCTAGCAAGCAGGAGATGCTCACTCTCCCCGGGCACCTGATCTCACTCCATCACAGGGGTTCACATATGCTCTTCAAGTAGACATATTTTGTTATTTTCCATTTGTTTTTCATTTTCACTGATTTTGTATGTCCTCTGGTTTCATGCTTTCTGGACTTGTGGTTTGGATTTATCCATCATCTTTACATTCTGCCGAGAAGGACATTGACCACCAACACGTCGTCTCCTGCCATTTCAATCCTGGCCTAGCCACTTAAGCTTTACTGAAGCCAGTCCCATCATTTTTAAATCAGTATCAAGATCCCATCGCCAAGTGCTCCTTGACAAGCCTCTTCTTCGTTTTCCCTAGTGTTCCATGTCAGATCACGCTTGTATTACTGAAAGCTGACTTTCTTATTGTATGTTCAATACTCTTCCAGCGTTTTTGAAGGATGTCTATTCCTACTGACTGCTCTTTGGTTCTTTCCCACAGGTTGTGATTGTTGATGACAGTTGGCCATCGAATGCGGACTTTTCCTCTGAGCATTTTCCTCTGCTTCTGAAAACAACACAGCAATTCTCCTGTTGAAGCACAATCGAATATTTTTGTAACGTCTTTTTTTCCGTGTATATTGTACTATTACCATGTTTTGTGTGCATGTCCTTCGTGATTTGTGTCATACAGCTATGTCAGATGTCTTCTATTTTCTCTTGTCTGGCCCGAGCTTGCCCATCTTAACCTGTGGATTCCTTGACAGGTGAGGTTGTTGTTTTTTTCTACTTGCATGACTCATGTTAATGGTAGTCCTAGTTGAAATGATGGTTACTGAAGCCAGTCCCATCATTTCTGAATCGGTATCAAGATCCCATCGTCAAGTGCTCCTTGCGTCCCTAGGGTTCCATGTTAGATCAGGCTTCTATCACTGAAAGCTGACTTTCTTATTGTATGTTCAATACTCCTCCAGCGTTTTTGAAGGATGTCTATTCCTACTGACTGCTCTTTGTTTCTTTTCCACAGGTTGTGATTGTTGATGACAGTTGGCCATCGAATGCGGACTTTTCCTCTGAGCATTCTCCTCTGGTTCTGAAAACAACACAGCAATTCTCCTATGGAAGCGCAATTGAATATTTTTGTAACCTTGTTTTATTTTTTTATTTTTTTATTTATTTTATTTATTTATTTTTATTTTTATTTTTTTTTTTGTTTTTTCCGTGTATATTCTACTATTATCATGTTTTGTGTGCATGTCCTTCGTGATTTGTGTCATACAGCTATGTCAGATGTCTTCTGTTTTCTCTTGTCTGACCCAAGCTTGCCCATCTTAACCCGCGGATTCTTTGACAGGTGAGGTTGTTGTTTTTTATCTACTTGCACTGACGCATGTTAATGGTAGTCCTAGTTGAAATGATCGTTGTCAACTTCCAGAACACTCTACCATCCGCTCTAATCTCATCTCTTTGTGAAGAGCCATCCTCTTCCATGACCGAAATATTCGTTTGGTTTCTTGTAGACACTTCTGTCGCTAAAGTCACATAAATGACAGTTTTTAAGACTAATCGCATTGTACTGTAAAATGGTATTCAAATGAAAATAATGTGTTTTATTCTATTCAAATGTTCCGCCAATACTTTCTTTTTGATTTAGAAAGAGAAAAATGCTTGAAGAAAGTCGATTATAGAGCTTTTTCTATTTCACCAAAGGTATTAAATTTCTATCTCTTTTTCACACAAATTCGTAGCTCAGACTCAATATGTCAAATAGTTATGTATTTAAAATGCAAAGAATAATTAAATTGTAAGTAAAAGATTTTTGTTTTGTTTGTTTATTTCTTTGGGGTTTTTTGTTTTGTGTGTGTGTTTTTTTTTAAATGTTACAGATTTTGTCCAAAAAACTGGTATCCACATACCAATCATTAAGTTTTATGCAAACATAATTAATAATATTTGTCATATGTTTATTCAGGAAGAAACAAAATACTAGAAATGCTGCAGTTAAACGATTTTTCCGAACTTCAACATTTTTATTTCTATAGGTTTTGCATGAGAATATCTGTAAATTATATTAATTTCCTTTTCACCTTTAACAGGATCATTCAATGATATTTGATATATCATTTTGCATTTAAAAACAATAAAATACTAAAGATGATTAGTTACAGACTTTTTTTTCCAATTTTCAGCGACTTTTATTGAATTTCTATTAATTTAGACCCATAATTGTATAAGAATTAATTCATTTGTTTTACACCATTTAAATTACCAGTCAATGATATCTGATATATAAAGATGCATGTCTGAACAACAAAATACTAGAAATATATGAGTTGTAGAATTCTTAGCGATTTATGCTGAAAAAAGTATGAGTTTAGACCAAACCCCAACTCGCTACCATTGTCCAGTGTGGCATCATCTTGTTTCATGATGTGGGTATGAAGACGCACATTCTGATACATTTTATGTCATGTGCCAATGAATGAATTAGTTACTCAAAAACTAGAGATCTTCTCAGTTGTGTGCTGCAGCACAGGTGAGATTTACACGAAATTCCTAGTACTTACCTGTTTGGAGATGTACCTATATGCATTGGAAGAACTTTCAAGCAGCAAAATGTGTTTAATGCTTGTCACAATACAAATTTACTTTTCATCACCAATGAGTTGAAATAATCAGTAAATCATATTCTCATATAAATGAAATGTAACAGTGTCGGGCAACTTTAACTCTCTAGTAAGAGTTAAATACATGACTAAAGGAAGAACCATGAGACTTGCTGACCCTGCTGTCCATTAGAATGGTAATGACATTACAAATAGATACAATATTGTTTAATAGAATATATATATATATATATATATATATATATATATATATATATATATATATATATATATATATATATATATATATATATATATATATATATATATATATATATATATATATATATATATATATATATATATATATATATATATATATATAAGCGCTTGGATTGCGGCGCCGACGATCCGGGTTCGATTCCCGGATTGCGCCACTATATTTGAGAGGTTGGTAACCTCCTGCTTCCATGTCGCGATATAACTGAAATATTGTTGAAAGCGACGTAAAACACCAATCAACCAACCAATATATATATATATATATATATATATATATATATATATATATATATATATATATATATATATATATATATCCGCAGTAATTAGAAATGAAGAGGTATGTATGAACTGTGATGTAGAAAGTTATTCAATCAATCAGCTATTTTCAAAACCCATATCACAATATTTAATATTGTCTTTAACAGCTGTTAATGCGGGAGTGATGTGTGAAATCAAAAGTTAAATCAACGCTTAAAATGTGACCAACGGGTGGATATACAAACTTAGATTTCGACAAATATAAAGCAGTCGACATAAATGAATCAATGTACTAAGATTACTGATGGAAGGTGATTAATGAAGCACTCTGTATAGTCAACAATAGTAAAGCCTGATGTGACATAATACACCCGTCGCGTAGTTTGAAGGAAGGGAATTGAAAGTATTGAAACATCCCCCACTGCCAACAATTCTGTGAAATAGTATTTAAATCAATGCAATGAATAAAATAATATGGACCAGAAAAAATGTTTACCATCACATGCAATGTGACCATGACGTTACAGATATAACTATGGTTCAATAGCAAACACACCCCTTGGGTCCTGGGCAAAAATTTGGTGAAATATGATTGAAATCTTTGCAAGGGGTAAAGAGTTATGGCCAAGAAAACGATTTAGCTATTATATGCATTGTGATTTTGACCTTGTAGATATAACCTTGGTTCAAGATAACAATACACTTTTAGGTCCTATGCAACAATTCTGTGAAGTATCACGCAACTCTATGTTAGGGCTAAAAAGTTATTTTACAGACAATGATTTGACAACCATATACATTCTGACCTTGGCCTTGCAGATACATGTATGAATCTTATGTCAAGGTCTTCACACATCTTTCGGTTCAGGGCAACAATTCTGTGAAATATTAGTAACATTATGCATGATGTAAAAGGTGAAGACAAGAATCTAAATGACATAAGCACTGTAAGCTTCACTGCCGATATGACCATGAAAAACAATAGTGTTTATCCTCTAGTCATAAGAAATAATTCTGCAAATTTACAAGTTCTAGCATAAACAGTTTTGTTTACAAGTTGCAATCTTAAAAATTTGCTATTTTTGGCCTTAGAATAACCTTGACCTTTAACGTTTATATTAAAAATGAATAAGGTTCGTCCTCACGTTATAAGAAATAAGTGTACCAAGGTTGAAAGTCGTAGCCTAAACGGTATCGTAAGTATCGTGTTAACAAGGTGCCAACAGACCCATGGACCCACAACACCATGCAATAATACGTCCGTCTATTACGGGTGTATAATAAGCAACTTTTTCATGAACTCAGTATTTCCGTATTCTCCCTTGTCATGCAATGTATGCCTTACATCTTTCACTTAAGGTCTTTTGGAACTTATATCAATGATATCGTAATATCCCGCTGCCTTTTTGTTGCACTTCATAATGTTAATAGTTGATTTGCATTTGAATTCTGTTTATTTCATCCTCACTTCCATTTGCAAACCATCCCTCCGCCATATTGTTTACTCTCGTCTGGCAATAAAATGACGTCACCAAATCGAGGCGGGGCTATATTAAAAGTGTACTCGGCGGAGGGGGTATATAAATATATGGCGGGGAATGATGGGTAGTCGAGTACAATAAAATATTTCGTTCTTCTTAACCAATCTGATTTCGAGATTTTTGTCTGAGTTGGGATGAAGGTCTTTATTGCGTCGATAAGTAATTATTGCATGAATTAGATTCTTTGTGGAGTAGTCAATGCTGCCTGTTTATAGTAAAGTGGTTTCATTAGAAATATTTTCGTAATTTAGATGTTACAGAAAAATGGTTCCCAAACTTGGAAGACCCTTCTTGGAAAAAAATATATTAACGTATCTCTATGTAAGTTGTACATAAATATACACCCCACGAGATATTCATGAAGTTAATACTTAAAAATATACTTAAAGTGATGAGTTCAATCCCATGGTCTATAAAACAAGATGCAGTTTTCAAACACTATGATTTTTATAGCAACAATGTTAAAGACGGTTATTTTAGCAAAAAGATTGAACTGTCAAATTTAATAGTGGAGTCGGCATTTTATAAGTGCGTATAGTGGAACAAAACAACTAACAGTGAATGTTGTGTAACTCTGTTACACTTTTGTTGCAGACAAACATTGATACTAATCAAATACATTATGTGTTATATTGTAAAGCACATGTAAAGTACATCTTCAGCTTAGTGTGCTGACTCGTCGCACGGAGAATGACCAGTTTTCCTCCTCGGCATGAGGACCACTTCTTTTTGCTTCTCGAAGGAGCACCCAATGTACTATATTATCAGACGCCGATTTTAGGCATTAGTTTAGTTTTGTATCGTTATCTAAAGAGTGCACATCGTTTATTATAATTGATATACTGTCTTGATCTACATTGACTTTGCGATTAATACGATTTTTACTGTGTTATTCTGATTAATTAATTGTATTACGCCTCTCATTTAATCAAACAACGGTGTGGATGATGATTACTCTCTGGGATAGTTAGAACATTACTTTGAAGGATTTTAGGCCGAAAAGGCTTTTCTTGAGAATGATGGTAATTTTGCAAAAAGAGTGTTAATTGAAAATAACATTATCCTTTTAGTCTATGTCTATGTTACGTAAATTTCATTTAAACTAGATTGCAATCTGGTTAGCGGAATGGATGATATAACACAAAGAACGTTTAATGCCATGATCAAAGTTTTGTTTACAAGGTTACAACGGCAGATGTGTCGAAATATGAGCAAATAATCCAAATAAATTCAACCCAAGGAACTGCTCTGCTAGAAGAAATAGATAAATTATCACAAGCGCAATTTGACCAGCCGATTCGATTTAATCTTAAAGAAGAACAAGAGATGGATCAAGAAATAATTAAGTTAAGACATAAGATAACTAAAAGAACAACTACCTTGTTGAACAAATTCATTACTTTCAGGACAAAAAATGGACTTCATTACAACACGACAACTCAGAATATCCGTATTTATGACTATTCATCTCTCAAGATGTGAAAATTCCTTTTGAAATAACACCGTGACGATCTTGGTGAACTGTCTGACCCGTCTAAAATACTTCATCTTAAACACTTCTACACTCATCTCCTTTATAGTGACAAATCAATTAGACGTAAATGCACAGCCACGCAGCATTAGGAAAAGACACATCATATAAGACTATATGTTGATAAAGTGTAATGCAAAGATGTGTAGACAAATTTACAAACTTAGAACACTCAGTACACTGCCAAACAACCTCATTATACATAATGCACAGTCTCAGCTATAAGAACATCATACTTCATACACTGCCTAATTAGAGTCTCATTATACAAATTCTCAGCCTTATCTTTAACAATATAATACCCAATGCACCGCCTAACAACCAACCATTATACATATTACTCAGCCTCATGTATAAGAAAATAATACCCAATACACTGCATTGCAGCAACCTCATTACATATAATTGTCCGATTCATCTATAACAGCATTATACTCAATACACTGCTTAATTCTCATGTCTCATCACTGATGATATCGATCTGTGGAAATCGAAAACAAAAGAAAATAAACACCCTAACTTGTGAAAAGGACATTTATACTATGAAAAAAAGTTCACACATATGATGAGGACGTGGTGTAAGCTTGGAAAAGCACAGCAAATGTGTAGTATAAAGTACATATAGACCCCTGTGTGAACATGATAATTTTTATGTCCGTCTGCTATATGTCAAGAGTGTACAGGTGTAACTTCTAAGAATGAGAATGTCGAACTTTACTCTTCCTGTGTGGATTAAGTCCAGTAGGAACCAATTTCTACTGCTTGAATAACATCAGATCTGTCACTCTTTTGGTGTGCTTAACCCTATCACTCAAATATCTATATATTATATATCATTCGGCCATGAACATCATTGAAGAGGCATGTACATAGTAATGATAACGAAATATGATATATTTTGACCACAAAAATCAGGGACGCTAGTTTGAGCCACGAGAAACCTAATTCGTGTGAAGGTACGGATTAAATATGGAAAAAAGTTGAAAAAATGCCTGATTTTCAACACTAGGTCGGATCGGAAAGTAGTAAAAAGAACACGGGATTCATACATTCATGTCTCTATACAGTTTTGGATTAATATCGAAAAAAAAAAACACTACTGTAAATTCGGTAATTATGTACCTAACGCAATTTTGGTTTTTCGGTGGATGGAAACAAAAATGATCAAATCAAACAGCTCCAATTTTTTTCCAGCAGCAAAATGGATAAAGTGTGTTAGTTTTATCCCCATTATCACACAATGCCAAGTTCGTAATGAATAAATTTAGCAAATGTTCAGAAAAATAGTGAAATACCTTGTTGCATTATCATATTGTCGCATGTCCACCAATTTTAGAAGCGTCAAAATTTCCAATGCCCATTTCAGAATAAGTCTCACGAATTCCCAGACGCCAAAATTACTCGATATACGGTCTACTGCATTCGAGATTTGTCTGTAAGCTTTTCTGCTAACCCATATTATTCAGCATGAAACAATACATTCATGGCGATTGTTGTCATTACTTCTATATTGTTAAAAAAATATACAACATATTTACGTTTTCATTTTGTGCAACATATGTGAATTTCGACAAGTTATGTCTCTTCAGTGATGCTCCTTACCGAATGATTCGAATTTCTCAAAACATACAAAAATATGAAGAGCAGTGTTGAAGCCAAGATGACCGAAAGGTGAACCAAAGAATCTATCTAAAGACAGAGTTATACATGAGGGAGATACTCTTTAGTTTTAGAGTGATTTAATTTGATGACTGAAAATTTGAAGTATATATTTCATGTCAGTGCAAAAGCACTGAAAACTAGACTTATGATGCCCTCTGGGACTATCAGTCCACCAGCAGTGACACCGGCCTAATGGTTATAATAAATATAGAAAATATATACCTTTTAACAGAGAGAATTGTTTAATTCTTAACTCACAGAAACAAAGTGATAAAAGTGGATTTACAATATATCAGTAAGGAATTCGTATTGTCCTTGATTTGCGTTTATCGTAACAATTACACGTATAGGTATAGGCAGAATAAACATTGAAGAAAAGGCGTCAAAAATAATTTTGACTCAGATGCATCGTGGTGTTCGCAAGAACAAACAAAATAAAGAACACAGAAGAATAAGCAGGTAAATATACCGCATGTAGCTTGAATATGAAGTGATGTAGTAATTCATATTAACAATTTAAACTGCTGGGTATTTTTGGATGGCAATGTTTCTTATACAGGTATGAGGTATTGAATGATATAATGTCCTTGTGTTGTGTAGTTAAAACGTATTTCACTTACATCATTTTTTGCATTGACATCTGCTTTAGCATGTAGAAGGATCTTTACTATATCACCATGTCCATTGCCTGCCGCAAGATGGAGTGGTGTCTGTTGGCCATACTACAAAGAACAAAAATAATAATAAACCCCATCGCATCGCACATTTGTATGAATGTGGACATTAGATTATAAAAAAGTCAGTCAATTTAAACTGCTGGGTTTGTTTGTTTGTTTTTTGGATGGTAATATTTTTATATAGGTATGAGACATGATATAACGGTCTTGTGCTGTGTAGGTAAAACGTATTTGACTTACATCATTTTTTGCATTGATATCTGCTTTAGCATGTAGAAGGATCTTAGCTATATCACCATGTCCATTGCCTGCCGCAAGATGGAGTGGTGTCTGTTGGCCAAACTACAAAGAACAAAAATAATAATAAACCCCATCACATCGCACATTTGTATGAATGTGGACATTAGATTATAAAAAAGTCAGTCAATTTAAACTGCTGGGTTTGTTTGTTTGTTTTTTGGATGGTAATGTTTTATATAGGTATGAGACATGATATAACGGTCTTGTGCTGTGTAGGTAAAACGTATTTGACTTACATCATTTTTTGCATTGACATCTGCTTTAGCATGTAGAAGGATCTTAGCTATATCACCATGTCCCTTGCCTGCCGCAATATGGAGTGGTGTCTTGCCATACTACAAAGAACAAGGAATAGATTAAAAAAAAACCGATTGCATCGCACAGTTGTATAATGGTGGACATCAGATTATAAAAATATCAGTATTTGTGAGAGAAAAGATAATAACCTTCTATCCACAGTTGAATGCAGTCCTAGCAAAACATTACTTTAACGCCGCGTTAACGTAAAGATAACCTTTCTCTCACTCATAGGACTGTTTATAAAACGTTCTTGAGTCAACACAAATTTTAAACTGAATTTGACTTCGACACTGAGTTAATGTGCTGCTGACTGCTGTATTAAAGCGCTAGGCAGTAAAGTTGGCTTGCTTGACATTGTAAACTACACATTTACCGGTCGAACGACTATGAGGAAATGATTCTGTCTGAGTGATGAACATTAGTTAAAACATTGTCATTTTGTTATCTTCAAATTCTATACTTTAGCATCATAAGGCGTCCGATTAATATACTCTAATGCAACCTCGAAAATGAAAATGAAAATGAAAAACCGGAACTTGTGAAAAAGACATTTATGCTATGAAAAAAAAAAAGTTCACACATAAGATGAGGTCGTGGTGTCAGCTTAGAAATGTTCAGAAAAATAGTGAAATACCTATCCCTTATGATCTGGATCAATGATATGTCAACTACTTGGTATGCACATCTACGTACGAATTGCGTAAATTTATGGTGTGGATACAATACAGATGCACCAGTACATCCGTTGCATTATTTTATCCAACAATTTTAAAAGCGCCAAAATTTCCATTGCCCATTTCAGAATAAATCCCACGAAAAACTCCAAGACGCCAAAATTACTCGATATACGGTATAATGCAATCGAGATTTTTCTGTATATATGCTTTTCTGCTAACCCATATTATTCAACATAAAACAGTATACTGCTAAGAATACATTCATGGCGATTGTTGTCATTACTTCTATATTGTTAATATAGAGAATTGTGTATTTTTAACTCCCAGAAACAAAGAGATAAAAGTGGATTTACAATGTATTAGTAAGAATCCGTATTATCCTTGATTTGCGTTTATCGCAACAATTGCACGTATAAGTATAGGCAGAATAAACATTGAAGAAATGGTGTCAAAATAATGTTGACTCAGATGCATCGCAATGTTCGCACAAACAACCAGAACAGAGAACACAGAGGAATAAGCAGGTACATATGCTGCATATAAAAGAACCTGAGTATGAAATGATGTAGTAATTTATAGAAACAATTTAAGCTGGTGGGTTTTTTTTTTTTTATTTTTTATTTTTATTTTTTTTTTTTTTTTTTTTTTTTGGATGGTAAGGTTTTGTATAGGTATGAGACATTGAATGATATAATGTTCTTGTGTTGTGTAGGTAAAATGTATTTCACTTACATAATGTTTTGCATTGACATCTGCTTTAGCATGTAGAAGGATCTTTACTATATCACCATGTCCATTGCCTGCCGCAAGATAGAGTGGTGTCTGGTCATACTACAAAGAACAAGGAATAGATTAAAAAAAAACCGATTGCATCGCACAGTTGTATAATGGTGGACATCAGATTATAAAAATATCAGTATTTGTGAGAGAAAAGATAATAACTTTCTATCCACAGTTGAATGCAGTCCTAGCAAAACATTACTTTAACGCCGCGTTAACGTAAAGATAACCTTTCTCTCACTCATAGGACTGTTTATAAAACGTTCTTGAGTCAACACAAATTTTAAACTGAATTTGACTTCGACACTGAGTTAATGTGCTGCTGACTGCTGTATTAAAGCGCTAGGCAGTAAAGTTGGCTTGCTTGACATTGTAAACTACACATTTACCGGTCGAACGACTATGAGGAAATGATTCTGTCTGAGTGATGAACATTAGTTAAAACATTGTCATTTTGTTATCTTCAAATTCTATACTTTAGCATCATAAGGCGTCCGATTAATATACTCTAATGCAACCTCGAAAATGAAAATGAAAATGAAAAACCGGAACTTGTGAAAAAGACATTTATGCTATGAAAAAAAAAAGTTCACACATAAGATGAGGTCGTGGTGTCAGCTTGGAAATGTTCAGAAAAATAGTGAAATACCTATCCCTTATGGTCTGGATCAATGATATGTCAACTACTTGGAATGCACATCTACGTACAAATTGCGCAAATTTATGGTGTGGATACAATACAGATGCACCAGTACATCCGTTGCATTATTTTATCCAACAATTTTAAAAGCGCCAAAATTTCCATTGCCCATTTCAGAATAAATCCCACGAAAAACTCCAAGACGCCAAAATTACTCGATACACGGTATAATGCAATCGAGATTTTTCTGTATATATGCTTTTCTGCTAACCCATATTATTCAACATAAAATATACAGTATACTGCTAAGAATACATTCATGGCGATTGTTGTCATTACTTCTATATTGTTAATATAGAGAATTGTGTATTTTTAACTCCCAGAAACAAAGAGATAAAAGTGGATTTACAATGTATTAGTAAGAATCCGTATTATTCTTGGTTTGCGTTTATCGCAACAATTGCACGTATAAGTATAGGCAGAATAAACATTGAAGAAAGGGTGTCAAAATAATTTTGACTCAGATGCATCGCAATGTTCGCACAAACAACCAGAACAGAGAACACAGAAGAATAAGCAGGTACATATACTGCATATAAAAGAACTTGAATATGAAATAATGTAGTAATTTATAGAAACAATTTAAGCTGGTGGTTTTTTTTTTTTTTTTTTTTTTTTTTTTTTTTTTTTTTTGGATGGTAAGGTTTTGTATAGGTATGAGACATTGAATGATATAATGTTCTTGTGTTTTGTAGGTAAAATGTATTTAACTTACAGAATCTTTTGCATTGACATCTGCTTTAGCATGTAGAAGGATCTTTACTATGTCACCATGTCCATTGTCTGCCGCAAGATGGAGTGGTGTCTGATGGGCATCCTACAAGAACAAGGAATAAATAATAATAAAAAAAAATCCGATCGCATTGCACAGTTGTATGAATATGGACATTAGATTATAATATATATTTGTGAAAGAAAAGATAATAACCTTCGATATACAGTTGAATGCAGTCCTAATAAAACGCTATTTTAACTACGCGTTAACGTAAAGATAACTTTCCTCACGCTCACATGACTGTTTAGAAAACGTTCTTGCGTCAACACAGATTTTAAAGTCAATCTGACTTCGAAACTGAGTGAATGTGCTGACTAATGCATTAGCGCTAGGCAATAAAGATGGTTTGCTTGAAATTGTAAACTACACATTTACCGGTCGAACGACTATGAGGAATTCACTCTGCCTGTGAGAAGAACATGATTTAGAACATTGCTATTTTGTTATCTTCAAATCCACTACTTTATACCATATATATCCACTATCATAAGGCGTCCGATTAATATATTCTGATACATTTAAAACTTACTCTTGCAGATCAATTTCAATGAAAATCTAGAAGGAAGAGATCCAGAAATTCGTTTTGCCCTTTGTCGTCACGCTTTGTAAATGCTTATTTTACTTAATGTAGAATGAATATGATATGTCTCAGTGTATGCAATGGATATATAAAAACGTCTCACATCCACACCTCCATGGAAATCATTTCTTATGTGGTGATCGTTTAACGCTTCACTATGTCATAATTCAGTGTGTAATTAATGATAAGCTGCTGCATAATACATTTCAAAATGACGAGTACTTGATTTGGGCCATGTGTAATGTTACTTAACACGCTACATCTAACGATAATGATGATAAATAATATAATAACTTTCTTCGTATTTACTTTGAAGAGTCAGTTCAATTCAATTCAGTCATCAAGGTGAAATCGTAACAGCCGCCCGATATACTTTTGCACATTTACTCTTATAACATTCCGTCAAACCACATTAAATTACTACGGAAATACAACAATATGTGGAATTATTTTGCTTCATTACATTAGATACTCCCATGCTGTCTTAAAAAGCTATCTCTAAGTAACGTAGGATTATGTACTATATAAACAGTAACTGATACTTTGAGCAATATGTTACTACTATCAATCGCAAATGCATTGTTTTTAAGTTGATATCTTGAATTGTTATGCTTCTATTTTAAACGTTTTTGAATAGGAAAGAGAACTGTTGCTATGGATTTCACAGCATACAAAAACATTATTCTAAAATGCCCTTATTCTAAACGAAATTATATTACTAACATCAGCAATAACGTACTGCAAGGAATACAACTCTGAATACTGGACTATAAAGCAGGTGCCCTTTGAAGAATAAATAACCGTTTATGAAAATGTCATAAGAATATATTTAAATCAGAGAGCAGATTGTATCGTCTGAAATTTGTCCAACAAACCAAAGACTTTCTAATTCAAATAGGCGGACAATATGCACCTTTACACATTGATAACAAGAACAACATCAAAAATAATTAGACAGAGAGAGTAAATATTACAAACTTGTACCTCATTCAAATAGCCTTTCTTGATGTTCCTTGCATTGACATCAGCTTTTGCATCTATAAGTATCCTCACTGTATCCGTGTGGCCATTTAATGCTGCTTCATGGAGTGGGGTATTGCCACTCTACAAGGACATAAGTATATTGGAAGAAGAGTAACAGTTATTTCTACTACATGCAATATCTAACGACAATAATTACAAATAATATCATAACTTTATAATAACTTTAGCACAAGTATACCGAAGAGCAAATCATCAAAATGCTGGAATTTTTAATAGACAGTATTTTCGTGGTGTTTGGAGGGAACATTTTTCAGCAAATCATCGGCATTCCCATGGGAACTAACTGCCCCCCTCTTCTTGCTGACATTTTCTTATATGAGCAGAATTTATTCAAAACCACAGGCAGAAAAAGCCTTGCATCTCTGTTTATTTCTATTTATAGATGTATAGACGACGTACTGTCAATCAATAATCCTAACTTTAAGGATTACATACATGAAATCTATCCCCATGAACATGAGATAAACGCGACAACCGAGAACAATAATTCCGCTTCGTATCTGGATATATTTCTAACTTTCGACATTAAAGGTCATTAAAACACCTCTCTGTATGACAAACGTGAAGATTTTAACTTCCAAATAACTAATTTTCCGTTTCTTTGCAGCAATATCCGGTCCTCACCTGCCAATGGTGTTTTTATATTTCAACATATAAGGTACGCAAGAGCCTCTTCTCTATACGACGGTTTTATTCCAAGGGCAAAACGACCGGCCACTAAGTTGCTCATGCAGGGATATGTTAAAGAACGTCTGAAATCGTCACTGAGGAAGTTCTACGGTCGCTATGGGGATCTTGTACGAAAATATGATGTGCCTCTTTCTAGAATGATTGATAATATTCTGGAATGCGACTAAATGACCTGTTCAGTGAACATCAAATATGACTTTGTGCCAGTTTGTACTTTCTTATGTACAATTAGGAAACTAAAACTCTTGGTTTTGACATGTTTCTTAAGAACTGCTGTGACGGGTGATGCATGCAAACAAGAGACGCTTACTCTTCCCGGGCATCTGGTCTCACCTCGGATTTTTTTTTTCAGTATTTCGGGGTTCACAACAGTTTCTTTTTGAAACTTACACGATTTTGTATCTGTCCTTGGAATTTGAGAATGATTAACGGTTTGGCACTTCTTCGATATTGATTTATTAGTATTGACTTTGTTCATTCAGTTCAATTCAATTCAGTTATCAGGATGAAATCGTAGCAGCATGTCGAAATTGATGGCGGACAGGTACACCAAACAGTTGCATTAGAACATTGTAGATCTTATATAGACTATTCCGATGACTGAAATACAATACTACTTAAATATGACAGAGGATACTTCCTTGACTTACCCTGGTCTTGACATCGGCTTCAGCATCTATGAGTATCTTCACTGCATCACTATGACCATTTGATGCCGCCAGGTGGAGAGCAGTTATGTAATCCTACAACATTTTGCCGTTGGTTTAGTTAGCCCGTGCACAGTCACATCTACTTACTGACTAATCAAGGGACATACATTTAAAACAGAGCATGGTATATTTTATGTCATGTCACCGGTATAGATTAAGCCAAACTTCTATTTAAAGTATGACACATCCTATTGTTATAATAATTATAATAGGAACAGAATTGAACAACCAAGTAAACATTTAAGTGTTTGATAAGTTACAAGTTGATATGTTGATATTATAACAATGATTATCGATCAATTGACTATTCATTTAATGATGGAATATAAAGACATTTCGTTAATGGCATTTTGGTTGTATTGGAATGTAATACTATATTCTTGAGAAGAATAAGCGTCTCCTGTTTCAGAAGCTTCAGCTCATGTAATGTTGAGATAAAATAGGTCAGTATGCTGTCTTCGTTAACTCGATTCTTGAGATAAATGCTCATATGCTAAACAAGTTGTACTAGCTTTAATAATGGCATGTCTTTGTGGGTATCATTTCTCCTGTCAGGTATCTGTTCAATTACCTTAAAGTTAACGCCTCGCAGTGAAACTCAGTTTCTGATAGAGGTATTCGCCGACACCCTGTCAGTCTTTTTTTTTTATAAAACACTGAAAGTGTTACTCCTAATGCAATCACCTCACATTTGCGTATATTAACGTTAAGTCATTTTTTCAATAAGTTCTTTGCGCGTTGCATCCAAAAACTAAAAAAAAATATTATACCTCGGACGCTCAATTAAAGCACCCAACTCCAGTCAATTGTATTTATAGTAACATCCTCTAACCCTCTCTTAGAACAATGTTATATAACGGAAGCCACATAATCAAACCTACAGCTAGAGCGATTTCAATATGTTTCAAACAACTTAATGAAATAATTTCGTTAGATTTTGCGGGTTTTGTTTTTAATTTTTTACAAGTAATAATTATAATCATCATCGGTATCATTATCAAATTATTACCCTTCATTTATTATGAGCTATTGTTATCCTGCACACCAGGTCTTAATTATGAGGTTGATCTACTTCATACTTTTTATACTTCTCACAATTTCAATTCCCGTGTGTACCTTTTGAGTAACACTAACCCAAAATGCAGATAAGTCAATTGTATGTATTTATAAATGGTATATCTTTTAAAATGTTGAGAAGCTTTGCTATAAAGCAGTTTCATACATACATACTTACGGAAGGTAACCTTGGTTTTGATACGTATTTATATACAAAACTAACTAGAGCTAGCATAATGGGACAAATCGTCGGCTGAACACCAGACTGTTCTAACTATCAATTTGACAAAACCCCTAAATGTACTCACCTTAGGTTCTCGTTCATTAACATCAAGTCCTTTTTTCAATAAGTCCTTTATCACAGGTATGTCATTTTTACGTATTGCATCGAAAAACTGGAAAATGATAATACTAATAAGAACATTAACTATCGATAACCATTTTTGTTTGGAACAATTATAATATAATAAAGGGACAGTTTTAATAATTTTGATTCTTTATTCCTTTGGTAATATTTCTCCCTTTTTATGAGCGGCCAAAATGCAGCTGGTCAGGATGTATGGCGCAATATGATAATAATTATAATCATCATCCTTATCAGTCAATCGTGGTGATCATAACAGCACTGTTCTGTAAAGAAGCCCATATAATTAAAACTACAGAGACTTCAATATATTTCAAAATCCTAGATTTAATAATTTACTTAGATTTCGGAGGGTGTTTTTAAAATCATTTACAAATAATAATTATAATCAGCCTCCGTATCATTGTGTAAGTTGTCATGGATATCATCAACATCATAATACATTGTTGTTCTTGTTACTGTAAGGGGACTACATAGGATGACCGGACCAGACCGTCAATCAGATTATCCGCGCAATCCAATCAATATGCTCATGATCGTTCTTTAAAGACCACAAGTTATAGCCCTTCGTGGTGAAAGCTTATTTATGGTCAATGGGCATACAGGTTGTATTATGAGTTTGATCTACTTCATAATTCTCACGAATTCAATTCCTGAGTGTACATTTTGAGTAACACTAACCCTACATGTAGATAATTCTGTTGAATGTATTCATATATGCTATATCTGTTCAAATGTTGATGAACTTTCTTATAAAGCTGCTTTTATACATATCTACTTATGAAAGGTAACCTTGTTTATGATACGTATTTATATACATAATTTTACCTCCTACATACATATATGAAAATCCAGAACAGAAAAAAAAAAGAAAACGAGAGCTTTTCCACGCCGTTGAATCATGTACAATTACTGTGCAATATAGATGTATAATCTTCCTGTAACCTAAAAAGAAGTTATGGCACGGAGAAGAATTCTGGCTAAGTGTACATTGTGACCTTGGCGTTTTTGGTGTTACATTGGTTCAATATCATTGCCACCTTTCGGTTATGGGCAACAATTGTGTAACATATAATCTCCCCACAAAATAACATGAAGACGTTATGGCCCAGACAAAAATTCAAGCTATGTGTGCACTGTACCTTGTCGATATCAACTTGTTTCAAGGTCATGAAACACCCGAGATCATTGACTACAGTTGCATAAATAATATCTCCCTCCAAACTAAATGGAAGAAGCTATGACTCCGACAAGAAGTTTGGTTATGTATGCACTGTTACCTTGATGTTGAAGATATGACCTTGGTTCAAGATAATAAGACATCCTTGAGTCATGAACAACAATTGTGTAAAATTGTATCTTCATCCAAAGCCAAAGAGAGTGGTTAGGGCAGGGAAAACTTTCATGGACAGACAGACAGATGGACAGACAAACGGACAAGTTATTGATATCTTTGTATCATGAAAAATAAATCGTGTAAAATACTTTCCAGATCCTACATAGCAGTAAGGAGTTATGACCCATACTATTGTATTGAGAATAGGTGCACATTGACCTTGGAGATATGATCTAGAGTCAAGTCACGACACACACATTTGAGACATTGTCAGTAATTGTGTGAAATATTATCCAGATTCAACGGAGCAGTAACAAGTTATGACACCTCCAAGGATTTTGGGTATGTGTGCACTGTGATCTTCACCTTGAATATATGATCTTTGCTCGAGGTCAAAACACACCATTTATCAAGAGCAACAGCAGTTTTAAATGTTATCCAGATCCAGAAAGGAGTTATGTCAAGGATTTAGACCATGCGTGAACTTTGACCTTGACCTTGGAGATATCATCTTGAGTTAAAATCATGACACATCCCTGGGTCATGGGCAACAATTATGTGATATATTATCCAAATCATATGGCACACAATTGGAACATGGAATAGAATTTTGTGAAATATTATTCCGATCGAATTTGACTGTAAGAAGTTATGGCCCGGACAAGTATTTTGGATATGTGTGCACTGTGACCTTGACCTTGCAGATATGACCTTAGGTCAAATTAACACACAACTTGTTATTATGTACAACAATTCTGTGAAATATTATCCAGATCAAACTTGACAGTAAGAAGGATTTTCGTTATGTATGTTCTGTGACCTTAAGTGAAATACATAACACACCGTTGGCCAACAGAAGTGAGAAATAGTATTCAGATCCGACAAGGGGTAAGAGATCACGACCGGAGAAATTGTGAACAGACATACAGACATGTTGTTTCCTGTATATCCCCCAAATGTTTTTGTTAGGTGGGTATAATGATGTAGGTTAGCACATGGAATCAGTATGTAGCAATGCACAGTAATTGACCAAGTGTAGCCATTAAATACACTATGTAATTATTACAAAATGTATTTAAAAACCGTAATAAATATATAAATGTCAGACTCACCTTTTTCTTTCTATCCATATTTTAGACACCCCTAGTCTTCCGACTGCATACTCGTTCCTTAAGTATCAGGAACTAACTATAACAGAAAACATTGCACTTACATAAACTTAATAATTTCTCATCTAACGCTTCATGTCTGCCTCTGACGTCACTGCCATACATTTCTATACATCACACCCCATCTATGTTCACAAATACTCGCTAGCGAGTAAAATTAATTTGAAATTTAGAAAATCCTTGTTCCGTCACTAGACATATATATCCCACAGAAGAGGATAGGCTTACGTGTTTTCTTGGAATTTTCAATAGACAAAATCTTATCTGTGCAAGCTCTGTGACCGTAAGGGAAAGATATTGCACACCGTTGGGTCATGGCCAACAATAGTGAGAAATAATATCCAGATCCGACAAGGGGATAAGACATCACCACTGGAGAAGTTGTGAACAGACATACAGAGATGTTGTTTCCTGTATATCCCTCAAACGTTTTTTGTTGGGTGGGTATAATGATGTAGGCTAGCACATGGAATCAGTTTGTATCAATACACAGTAATTGTCCAAATGCAGCCATCACATACAATATGTAATCATTTACAAAATGTATTAAAAATCTGTAATAAAGTATATAAATGCCAGACTCACCTTTTTCTTTCTATCCATATTTTAGACACCCCTAGTCTTCCGACTGCTTACACGTTCCTAAAATATCAAGAACTAACTATAACAGAAAACATTGCACTTACTTAAACTTAATAATTTCTCATCTCACGTATCATGTCTCCCACTGACGTCACTGCCATACATTGCTATACATCACACCCATCCATGTTCATAAATACTTGCTAGCAAGTAAAATTAATGTGGAATTTAGAAAACCCTTATTCCGTCACTAGACATGTAAATCCCACAGAAGAGGATATGCTTACGTTTTTTGTTTTGTTTTGGTTTTTTTTTTTTTTTTTTTTTTTTGGTTTTTGTTTTTTGGGGTTTTTTTTCTAAAAATTTCAATAGACAAAATCTTATCTGTGAAAGTTGTATACAACCTTGTTCATCATACAAATGGGGCAGATTTTATTTAAGACAGAAGAAGGCGTTTTCGGAGAAAATCTCTCACTACAGATAAGTAGTGGACAATACCATTTCCTTTATCAGACATGACAGAGTCCATGCGCATTACCTCTGATGAAAGGTAGGGTCCTGGAAGGGTTCCCACTGTCTAATTTGTGTCTAGCGGGGTTTCTCACCCCACGCTGAACTACATGTAGCTCACACATTGAAATGAAATTTGTAGTTATACTGCATTTTGCAATTATAGTAATGTTATTTCCTTTTAGAGATATTTTGATTCTTAATGTGCTTATTAAGATATACAGTTATTTAAATATCTATATATTGATAATATATGCATAGTTTTACCTTTAAAGGTGGTAAATATTTCGAAAAATGCTAGCTTAGAGTAAAGTCATCATGAACCATGAGAAATGTTTCTAATTCTATTTATGTACATACTGGTAATCTTTGTATATTTCTCCGACCAAATGTAAGGCTCTTACATAAATAGCACTAACAGAACTAATATTCCCTAATCGTATTTCTAATTGGCACTATTAATGGCAAAGACAAAAAAACCCAACACCTATTTCAATGAGATTCTACACAGAGTGTGACACCTTTACTAGGAATCTGCTTGATTTTCTACTGAAAGTAAATGGATGCTGCCAATTTTGGAAGTTCGTTTATATTCTATTATCTCTTTTTGTTTTGTTTTTTTTTTAACTATTTCATTTTCGGCTTTTCTATTCCTATGTCCTTGGTTATGCACAACTTTCACATTTCGACTACATGATTAAAAAGCCTTCAGTTCTATAGAAATGTTCACAATTTTCCTCCAACTTGAGCTTATTTACTTACACGAGTTGATGATAATAAATTAGGTGAGACTTCCATGATAAAATATGCACAATAATCCATAAACGACTCGATGATTTCTCCTAGTAGTCGGTTTTGGTAATACTTGACGTGAGAAGTGAACATGAAGCATTTTAAAAATTGGATTTAATTGTAAATTGGGTATTTGAGATATCTCCAGGAGAAATACTGGATCAAAAAGAGTTTCAAATTTCTGATTTGTATGTATACAATTCAATAACGATTCTATGAAAATGCAGAATTATAAACAGAATGAGACAAGAACAACTATATAAAGATAATCAATATTTTTCTGACTCAAAAATTCAAAAGGAAATACGGCTATACAAAACGTATTGATGCAGGTAACTTGGAAATTAAATCGTTCTCAGATTCAACGAAACCCATGGCTGTAGATAGCTGGTGGATGATAACAAATAGTATCCAGGTGGCACTGTGCTCATTCATTACTTCATACTTCTGAAAACGATCAGGTAAGGAAAAGGTTCCCACGGCACTATTTAAGCCTTGTATATGCATTACCCACAATAAATTTTAAAAATTTGTGTATGCAAAGTTTACTCACATATAGCGTCTTCCCTGTTAAACTTTACTTTCTGTCAATAAAGTTAATACATAAAGCATGACCATCTTCCGTCTAAAAGGCCAATATTTGACAAAATCCGCGATAGGAAATTGCCTTTTCTATATTTCATTCTTTTTTTCTAGAGAGAAGAATATTGTGTATTTATATGGGACGTTTCACCTTCAGTCCGAAGAAAATTTAAAAAGAAACAAATGCATCATATGGTATTTATAGTAATACTTTTTCCCCTTTCTTGTTTCTTTTGTTTTGAATAAGTAAGTGATTGGAATTTGTTTTAAGATTGAAAAAGTTACTTAAGTTAAGCTATATTCATTACATAGTCCGATCCCTCAGGTCATTATACACATCAAGAAGGTTATTTTTTAAAGTTACATCCAGAAAGAGTTGCACCCCTTTAAATGCATTAGCCGCGTCTATAGGAATATAATTCCAACACATACAGATAATATAAACCATCATAACTAATACACAGCCACCAATGTACTACAGCAATCAACAACCTTATCAGTATTATCATTTTTGCAATACAACCTCATCTAGAACAATATAATACCCAATAAACTGCCTAACTACAACTTTATTATACATAATACACGGCCTCACCTATCACAACATCATACCTAATACACTGCCTAACTACAGCCTCTTTATACACAATACACAGCCTCACCTATCACAACATCATACACAATACACAGCCTTATATATAACAACATCATACCCAATACACTGCCTAACTACAACCTCATTCTACATAATACACAGCCTCATCTATAACAACATCATACTCAATACACTGCCTAACTACAACCTCATTCTACATAATACACGGCCTCATCTATAACAACATCATACCCAATACACTGCCTAACTACAACCTCATTATACATAATGCACAGCCCCACCTATCACAACATCATACCCAATACAGCCAAAGTACAACCTCTTTATACATGATGCACAGCCTCATCTATAACAGCATCATACCCAATACACTACATTACTACAACATAATTATACATAATATTAAGCATCATCTTTAACAACATTATACCCAATACACAGACTAAGTACAGCCTCATTATTCATAATACACAGCCACACCTAGAACAACATCATACCAAATACACTGCCTAACTACAACCTCATTATATATAATACACAGCGTCATCTAGAACAACATCATACCAAATACACTGCCTAACTACAAACTCATTATACATAATGCACAGCCTCACCTATCACAACATCATACCCAATACAACCAAAGTACAACCTCTTTATACATAATGCACAGCCTCATCTATAACAGCATCATACCGAATACACTACATTACTACAACATAATTGTACATAATATTCAGCATCATCTATAACAACATCATACCCAATACACAGACTAACTACAGCCTCATTATTCATAATACACAGCCTCATCCAGAACAACATCATACCAAATACACTGCCTAAGTACAACCTCATTATATATAATACACAGCCTCATCTAGAACAACATCATACCAAATACACTGCCTAACTACAACCTCATTATGCACATTACAAATTCTCATCTATAACAACATCATACCCAATACACTGCCTAACTACAACCTCATTATACATAATGCACGGACACATCTATAACAACATCATACCAAATACACCGCCTAACTACAACCTCATTATACATAATACACGGCCTCATCTAAAACAACATCATACTCAATACACTGTCTAATTACAGCAGCGTTATTATACATAATATACAGCCTCATCTAGAACAACATCATACCCAATACACTGCCTAACTATAACCTCATTATACATAATACATAGCCTCCTCTATAACAACATCATACCCATTACACTGCCTAACTACAACCTCATTATACATAATACACGGCCTCATCTATAACAAAATCATACCCAGTACACTGCCTAACGACAACCTCATTATACATAATACACGGCCTCATCTAAAACAACATCATACTCAATACACTGTCTAATTACAGCAGCGTTATTATACATAATATACAGCCTCATCTATAACAACATCATACCCAATAAACTGCCTAACTATAACCTCATTATTCATAATACACAGCCTCATCCAGAACAACATCATACCAAATACACTGCCTAACTACAACCTCATTATACATAATGCACAGCCTCATCTAGAACAACATCATACCAAATACACTTCCTAACTACAACCTCATTATACATAATACACGGACTCATCTATAACAACATCATACCAAATACACTGCCTAACTACAACCTCATTATACATAATACAAGGCCTCATCTATAACAACATCATACCAAATACACTGCCTAACTACAACCTCATTATACATAATACACGGACTCATCTATAACAACATCATACCAAATACACTGCCTAACTACAACCTCATTATACATAATACACGGACTCATCTATAACAACATCATACCAAATACACTGCCTAACTACAACCTCATTATACATAATACATGGCCTCATCTATAACAACATCATACCCAATACACTGCCTAACTACAACCTCATTATACATGATACACAGCCTCATCTATAACAACATCATACCCAATACACTGCCTAACGACAACCTCATTATACATAATACACGGCCTCATCTAAAACAACATCATACTCAATACACTGTCTAATTACAGCAGCGTTATTATACATAATATACAGCCTCATCTAGAACAACATCATACCCAATACACTGCCTAACTATAACCTCATTATACATAATACATAGCCTCCTCTATAACAACATCATACCCAATACATTGCCTAACTACAACCTGATTATAAATAATACACGGCCTCATCTATAACAATATCATACCCAATACACTGCCTAACGACAACCTCATTATACATAATACACGGCCTCATCTAAAACAACATCATACTCAATACACTGTCTAATTACAGCAGCGTTATTATACATAATATACAGCCTCATCTAGAACAACATCATACCCAATACACTGCCTAACTATAACCTCATTATACATAACGCACAGCCTCATCTATAACAATATAATAACAAATACACTGCATTGCTAAAACCGCATTCTACATAAAATTCAGCCTCACCCATCACAATATCATACCCAATACACTGCCAAAGTACAACCTCTTTATACATAATACACAGCCTCATCTATAACAACATCATACTCAATACAGTGCCTTACTACAACCTCATTATACATAATACACAGCCTCATCTATAACATCATCATACTGAATACACTGCCTTACTACAACCTAATTATACATAATACACAGCCTCATCTATAACAATATCATACTCAATACACTGCCTAACTACAGCCTCATTCTACATAATACACAGCCTTATCTAGAACAACATCATACCAAATACACTGCCTAACTACAGCTTCATTATACAAAATACACATTCTCATCTATAACAACATCACACCCAATACACTGCCTAATTACAACCTCATTATACATAATACCCAGCCTCCTCTATAACAACATCATACCCCATACACTGCCTAACTACAACCTCATTATACATAATAGACAGCATCATCTATAACAACATCATACTGAATACACTGCCTAACTACAACCTCATTATACATAATACACAGCCTCATCTATAACAACATCATACCCAATACATTGCAAAACTACAACCTCATTATACATAATACACAGCCTCATCTATAACAACATCATACACAATACACTGCCTAACTACAACCGCATTATACATAATACACAGCCTCATCTACAACAACATCATACCCAATACACTGCCTAACTACAACCTCATTATACATAATAGACAGCATCATCTATAACAACATCATACCCAATACACAGCCTAACTACAACCTCATTATACATAATACACAGCCTCATCTATAACAACATCATACTCAATACACTGCCTAACTACAGCCTCATTATACATAATACACAGCCTCATCTATAACAACATCATACCCAATACACTGCCTTACTACAACCTCATTATACATAATACACAGCCTCATCTATAACAACATCATACCCAATACACTGCCTTACTACAACCTCATTATACATAATACACAGCCTCATCTATAACAACATCATACTCAATACACTGCCTAACTACAACCTCATTATACATAATAGACAGCCTCATCTATAACAACATCATACCCAATACACTGCCTAACTACAACCTCATTATACATAATAGACAGCATCATCTATAACAACATCATACTCAATACACTGCCTTACTACAACCTCATTATACATAATACACAGCCTCATCTATAACAATATCATACCCAATACACTGCCTAACTACAACCTCATTATACATAATACACGGCCTCATCTATAACAACATCATACCCAATACACTGCCTAACTACAACCTCATTATACATAATAGACAGCATCATCTATAACAACATCATACCCAATACACTGCCTTCCTACAACCTCATTATACATAATACACAGCCTCATCTATAACAACATCATACCCAATACACTGCCTAACTACAACCTCATTATACATAATACACAGCCTCATCTATAACAACATCATACTCAATACACTGCCTTACTACAACTTCATTATACATAATACACAGCCTCATCTATAACAACATCATACCCAATACGCTGCCTAACTACAACCTCATTATACATAATACACAGCCTCATCTATAACAACATCATACTCAATACACTGCTTAACTACAACTGCATTATACATAATACACAGCCTCATCTATAACAACATCATACCCAATACACTGCCTAACTACAACCTCATTATACATAATAGACAGCATCATCTATAACAACATCATACCCAATACACTGCCTAACTACAACCTCATTATACATAATACACAGCCTCATCTATAACAACATCATACTCAATACACTGCCTTACTACAACCTCATTATACATAATACACAGCCTCATCTATAACAACATCATACTCAATACACTGCCTTACTACAACCTCATTATACATAATACACAGCCTCATCTATAACATCATCATACTCAATAAACTGCCTTACTACAACCTCATTATACATAATACACAGCCTCATCTATAACAATATCATACTCAATACACTGCCTAACTACAACCTCATTATACATAATCCACAGCCTTATCTATAACAACATCATACTCAATACACTGCCTAACTACAACCTCATTATACATAATACACAGCCTCATCTATAACAACATCATATCCAATACACTGCCTAACTACAACCTCATTATACATAATACACATCCTCATCTATAACAACATCATACACAATACACTGCCTAACTACAGCCTCATTATACATAATACACAGCCTCATCTATAACAACATCATATCCAATACACTGCCTAACTACAACCTAGTTGTACATAATACACAGCCTCATCTATAACAACATCATACTCAATACACTGCCTAACTACAACCTCATTATACATAATACACAGCCTCATCTATAACAACATCATACCCAATACACTGCCGAACTACAACCTCATTATACATAATACACAGCCTCATCTACAACAATATCATACCCAATACACTGCCTAACTACAGCCTCATTATACATAATACACAGCCTCATCGATAACAATATCATACCCAATACACTGTCTAACTACAACCTCATTATACATAATACACAGCCTCGTCTATAACAACATCATACTCAATACACTGTCTAACTACAACCTCATTATACATAATACACAGCCTCGTCTATAACAACATCATACCCAATACACTGTCTAACTACAACCTGATTATACATAATACACAGCCTCGTCTATAACAACATCATACTCAATACACTGTCTAACTACAACCTCATTATACATAATACACAGCCTCGTCTATAACAACATCATACTCAATACACTGCCTAACTACAACCTCATTATACATAATACACAGCCTCATCTATAACAACATCATACCCAATACACTGCCTAACTACAACCTCATTATACATAATACACAGCCTCATCTATAACAACATCATACCCAATACACTGCCTAACTACAACCTCATTATACATAATAGACAGCCTCATCTATAACAACATCATACTCAATACACTGCCTAACTACAACCTCATTATACATAATACACAGCCTCATCTATAACAACATCATACCCAATACACTGCCTAACTACAACCTCATTATACATAATACACAGCCTCGTCTATAACAACATCATACCCAATACACTGCCTAACTACAACCTCATTATACATAATAGACAGCATCATCTATAACAACATCATACCCAATACACTGCCTAACTACAACCTCATTATACATAATACACAGCCTCATCTATAACAACATCATAACCAATACACTGCCTAACTACAACCTCATTATACATAATACACAGCCTCATCTATAACAACATCATAACCAATACACTGCCTAACTACAACCTCATTATACATAATACACAGCCTCATCGATAACAACATCATACCCAATACACTGCCTAACTACAACCTCATTATACATAATACACAGCCTCATCTATAACAACATCATAACCAATACACTGCCTAACTACAACCTCATTATACATAATACACAGCCTCATCTATAACAACATCATACCCAATACACTGCCTAACTACAACCTCATTATACATAATACACAGCCTCATCTATAACAACATCATAACCAATACACTGCCTAACTACAACCTCATTATACATAATACACAGCCTCATCTATAACAACATCATATCCAATACACTGCCTAGCTACAACCTCATTATACATAATACACAGCCTCATCTATAACAACATCATACGCAATACACTGCCTAACTACAACCTCATTATACATAATACACAGCCTCATCTATAACAACATCATAACCAATACACTGCCTAACTACAACCTCATTATACATAATACACAGCCTCATCTGTAACAATATCATACCCAATACACTGCCTAACTACAACCTCATTATACATAATACACAGCCTCATCTATAACAACATCATAACCAATACACTGCCTAACTACATCCTCATTATACATAATACACAGCCTCATCTATAACAACATCATACCCAATACACTGCCTATCTACAACTTCAATATACATAATACACAGCCTTATATAAAACAACATCATATCCAATGCACTGCTTAACTACAACCTCATCATACGACATCATATAAAAATTAGTTTGGAGTCATAAATCTCCGACTAAACGGCACGTGGTCAAAATAACTCGCTTTGGCTAAAGCGTATTTCTTTACCAACCTTTAAAAGTGAGGAGTGACACACGCCCTCCCCCCTCCCCAACACACACCCAGGCGAGCTTCCTTCTCCCTAAGTTAATTTAAAGACATAAAAACGGCCAGCCAGTACAGTCGAACACAATAAGGGAACTTGTATATTTAACCATCAATTGAAACGCTAACAATAATACATTTAGAAGTTTTACCTGTAAACATAACGTAAGTATTTATTGGATTGATTTCATACACAGATATTATCATCAGTCTTAACAACCAACGACGCAACATATGTCAAGGATGTATTTACCTATTCAAACTGCATTTAATTTATTTAAATGGTTAACTAGAGTTATCATTGATGAAAATCATACAATGTGTTTGGTTGCAGCTTGCATAGTGGGGAAAAGTGTAAAAAAAAGGGGGGGGGGGGAGGTGTTCATATTCACCAAGAATGCATATAATAAGATTGGAATAATATTGAATAGTATTGATATCCAGATTGCAAAACGATTGTAGAATAGACAGACTTAAGTAGTGATTCAACATCGGTTGCTATCCTAAAACCTGGACAGAAATTCCCATCCTGATTCAACAGGCATAAAAGTAATATGCAAGGACATAAAAATTCAGAGTGAAAAAGGTAGTAATCGAGAGAATGATAAGGTTCAGTTTCTAAATGTGGAATAAGAATGACTGTAATATGTGGTGTCAAAATATTGCACTTGAAGAAGTTGTGCTTTCCAGGATGAAAACGGGTCATTCGGGTCACTTGAAAGAAGTTCGATTAGTGAAACCCGAAAGTAGATTGATGTCCTGTATAAAAAATAGTGTAACTAAGAATAAGGGTAACGTACAGGTTTAAAATGGTGGATTTAGAGGAAGGCATATATCTTAAATGACAATGTGGAACCACAAAACATTTTGATATGAAGGGCTTAAAATACTAAACCCGAAAAAAATTCATATCCAGAGTCTAAATACTAGAGAGGATGATATTCAGAGTGAAACTGTTAGACTCGAGGGGGAGGGTATGTAGGGATTACATACTCTACTTGAAGAAAAGGTGAAAGTAGACGTAGGGTGATATTCAAAAGGACAGGAAGAAAAACAATATGGAAGGAAGGGCGATATACATCGTACAAATCCGAAACCGAAGAAAGGGTGATACTCATAGTGTACTATGATGAAGACTGGGTGATACTCATAGTGTAGGATGATGAAGACGGGGTGATACTCATAGTGTAGCATAATGAAGACGGGGTGATACTCATGGTGTAGTATGATGAAGACGGGGTGATACTCATAGTGTAGTATGATGAAGACTGGATGATACTCATGGTGTAGTATGATGAAGACGGGATGATACTCCTAGTGTAGTATAATGAAGACGGGGTGATACTCATAGTGCAGTATGATGAAGACGGGGTGATACTCATAGTGTAGTATGATGAAGACGGGGTGATACTCATGGTGTAGTATATTGAAGACGGGGTGATACTCATAGTGTAGTATGATGAAGACGGGGTGATATTCATGGTGTAGTATGATGACGACGGGGTGATACTCATGGTCTAGTATGATGAACACGGGTTGATACTCATAGTGTAATATGATGAAGAAAGGGTGATACTCATGGTGTAGTATGATGAAGACGGGGTGATACTCATGGTGTAGTATGATGAAGACGTGGTGATACTCATGGTGTACTAAGATGAAGACGTGGTGATACTCATGGTATACTAAGATGAAGACGGGGTGATACCCATGGTGTAGTATGATGAAGAAGGTGTGATACTCATGGTGTAGTATGATGAAGAAAGTGTGATACTCATGGTGTAGTATGATGAAGAAAGAGTGATACTCATGGTGTAGTAAGATGAAGACGGGGTGATACTCATAGTGTAGTATGATGAAAACGGGGTGATACTCATAGTGTAGCATGATGAAGACGGGGTGATACTCATAGTGTAGGATGATGATGACGGGGTGATAGTCATAGTGTAGGATGATGAAGACGGGGTGATACTCATAGTGTAGGATGATGAAGACGGGGTGATACTCATAGTGTACTATGATGAAGAAAGAGTGATACTCATAGTGTAGTATGATGAAGACGGGATGATAGTCATAGTGTAGGATGATGAAGACGGGGTGATACTCATAGTGTAGTATGATGAAGTCGGGGTGATACTCATAGTGTAGTATGATGAAGACGGGGTGATACTCATGGTGTAGTATGATGAAGACGGGGTGATACTCATAGTGTAGGATGATGAAGACGGGGTGATACTCATAGTGTAGTATGATGAAGAAAGAATGATACTCATAGTGTAGTATGATGAACACGGGATGATACTCATAGTGTAGTATGATGAAGAAGAGATGATACTCATAGTGTAGGATGATGAAGACGGGGTGATAATCATAGTGTAGGATGATGAAGACGGGGTGATACTCATAGTGTAGTATGATGAAGACGAGGTGATACTAATAGTGTAGTATGATGAAGACGGGGTGATACTCATAGTGTAGCATGATGAAGACGGGGTGATACTCATAGTGTAGTATGATGATGACGGGGTGATAGTCATAGTGTAGGATGATGAAGACGGGGTGATACTCATAGTGTAGTATGATGAAGACGGGGTGATACTCATAGTGTAGTATGATGAAGACGGGGTGATACTCATAGTGTAGTGTGATGAAGACGGGGTGATACTCATAGTGTAGTATGATGAAGACGGGGTGATACTCATAGTGTAGTATGATGAAGACGGGGTGATACTCATAGTGCAGTATGATGAAGACGGGGTGATACTCATAGTGTAGTATGATGAAGACGGGGTGATACTCATGGTGTAGTATATTGAAGACGGGGTGATACTCATAGTGTAGTATGATGAAGACGGGGTGATATTCATGGTGTAGTATGATGACGACGGGGTGATACTCATGGTCTAGTATGATGAACACGGGTTGATACTCATAGTGTAATATGATGAAGAAAAGGTGATACTCATGGTGTAGTATGATGAAGACGGGGTGATACTCATGGTGTAGTATGATGAAGACGTGGTGATACTCATGGTGTACTAAGATGAAGACGTGGTGATACTCATGGTGTACTAAGATGAAGACGGGGTAATACCCATGGTGTAGTATGATGAAGAAGGTGTGATACTCATGGTGTAGTATGATGAAGAAAGTGTGATACTCATGGTGTAGTATGATGAAGAAAGAGTGATACTCATGGTGTAGTAAGATGAAGACGGGGTGATACTCATAGTGTAGTATGATGAAGACGGGGTGATACTCATAGTGTAGTGTAATGAAGACGAGGTGATACTCATAGTGTAGGATGATGATGACGGGGTGATAGTCATAGTGTAGGATGATGAAGACGGGGTGATACTCATAGTGTAGGATGATGAAGACGGGGTGATACTCAGAGTGTACTATGATGAAGAAAGAGTGATACTCATAGTGTAGTATGATGAAGACGGGATGATAGTCATAGTGTAGGATGATGAAGACGGGGTGATACTCATAGTGTAGTATGATGAAGTCGGGGTGATACTCATAGTGTAGTATGATGAAGACGGGGTGATACTCATGGTGTAGTATGATGAAGACGGGGTGATACTCATAGTGTAGGATGATGAAGACGGGGTGATACTCATAGTGTAGTATGATGAAGAAAGAATGATACTCATAGTGTAGTATGATGAAGACGGGATGATACTCATAGTGTAGTATGATGAAGAAGAGGTGATACTCATAGTGTAGTATGATGAAGAAAGGGTGATACTCATAGTGTAGTATGATGAAGACAGGGTGATACTCATAGTGTAGTATGATGAAGAAAGGGTGATACTCATGGTGTAGTATGATGAAGACGGGGTGATACTCATAGTGTAGGATGATGAAGACGGGGTGATACTCATAGTATAGTATGATGAAGACGGGGTTATACCCATAGTGTAGTATGATGAAAAAGGGGTGATACTCATAGTGTAGTATGATGAAGACGGGGTGATACTCATAGTGTAGTATGATGAAGACGGGGTGAAACTCATAGTGTAGGATGATGAAGACGGGGTGATACTCATAGTGTAGGATGATGAAGACGGGGTGATAATCATAGTGTAGGATGATGAAGACGGGGTGATACTCATAGTGTAGTATGATGTTGGTTGGTTGATTTGGTGTTTTACGTCGCTTTCAACAATTTTTCAGTTATATCGCGACATGGAAGCAGGAGGTTACCAACCTCTTAAACATAGTGGCGCAACCCGGGAATCGAATGTAGTATGATGAAGACGGGGTGATACTAATAGTGTACTTTGATGAAGACGGGGTGATACTCATAGTGTAGCATGATGAAGATGGGGTGATACTCATAGTGTAGGATGATGAAGACGGGGTGATACTCATAGTGTACTATGATGAAGAAAGAGTGATACTCATAGTGTAGTATGATGAAGACGGGATGATAGTCATAGTGTAGTGTGATGAAGACGGGGTGATACTCATGGTGTAGTATGATGAAGACGGGGTGATACTCATAGTGTGGTATGATGATGACGGGGTGATAGTCATAGTGTAGGATGATGAAGACGGGGTGATACTCATAGTGTAGGATGATGAAGACGGGGTGATACTCATAGTGTACTATGATGAAGAAAGAGTGATACTCATAGTGTAGTATGATGAAGACGGGATGATAGTCATAGTGTAGGATGATGAAGACGGGGTGATACTCATAGTGTAGTATGATGAAGTCGGGGTGATGCTCATAGTGTAGTATGATGAAGACGGGGTGATACTCATGGTGTAGTATGATGAAGACGGGGTGATACTCATAGTGTAGGATGATGAAGACGGGGTGATACTCATAGTGTAGTATGATGAAGAAAGAATGATACTCATAGTGTAGTATGATGAAGACGGGATGATACTCATAGTGTAGTATGATGAAGAAGAGGTGATACTCATAGTGTAGTATGATGAAGAAAGGGTGATACTCATAGTGTAGTATGATGAAGACAGGGTGATACTCATAGTGTAGTATGATGAAGAAAGGGTGATACTCATGGTGTAGTATGATGAAGACGGGGTGATACTCATAGTGTAGGATGATGAAGACGGGGTGATACTCATAGTATAGTATGATGAAGACGGGGTTATACCCATAGTTTAGTATGATGAAAAAGGGGTGATACTCATAGTGTAGTATGATGAAGACGGGGTGATACTCATAGTGTAGTATGATGAAGACGGGGTGAAACTCATAGTGTAGGATGATGAAGACGGGGTGATACTCATAGTGTAGGATGATGAAGACGGGGTGATAATCATAGTGTAGGATGATGAAGACGGGGTGATACTCATAGTGTAGTATGATGATGACGGGGTGATACTCATGGTGTAGTATGATGAAGACGGGGTGATACTCATAGTGTAGTATGATGAAGACGGGATGATACTCATGGTGTAGTATGATGAAGACGGGATGATACTCCTAGTGTAGTATAATGAAGACGGGGTGATACTCATAGTGCAGTATGATGAAGACGGGGTGATACTCATAGTGTAGTATGATGAAGACGGGGTGAAACTCATAGTGTAGGATGATGAAGACGGGGTGATACTCATAGTGTAGGATGATGAAGACGGGGTGATAATCATAGTGTAGGATGATGAAGACGGGGTGATACTCATAGTGTAGTATGATGAAGACGGGGTGATACTCATAGTGTAGTATGATGAAGACGGGGTGATACTCATGGTGTAGTATATTGAAGACGGGTTGATACTCATAGTGTAGTATGATGAAGACGGGGTGATATTCATGGTGTAGTATAATGACGACGGGGTGATACTCATGGTCTAGTATGATGAACACGGGTTGATACTCATAGTGTAATATGATGAAGAAAGGTTGATACTCATGGTGTAGTATGATGAAGACGGGGTGATACTCATGGTGTAGTATGATGAAGACGTGGTGATACTCATGGTGTACTAAGATGAAGACGTGGTGATACTCATGGTATACTAAGATGAAGACGGGGTGATACCCATGGTGTAGTATGACGAAGAAGGTGTGATACTCATGGTGTAGTATGATGAAGAAAGTGTCATACTCATGGTGTAGTATGATGAAGAAAGAGTGATACTCATGGTGTAGTAAGATGAAGACGGGGTGATACTCATAGTGTAGTATGATGAAAACGGGGTGATACTCATAGTGTAGCATGATGAAGACGGGGTGATACTCATAGTGTAGGATGATGATGACGGGGTGATAGTCATAGTGTAGGATGATGAAGACGGGGTGATACTCATAGTGTACTATGATGAAGAAAGAGTGATACTCATAGTGTAGTATGATGACGACGGGATGATAGTCATAGTCTAGGATGATGAAGACGGGGTGATACTCATAGTGTAGTATGATGAAGTCGGGGTGATACTCATAGTGTAGTATGATGAAGACGGGGTGATACTCATGGTGTAGTATGATGAAGACGGGGTGATACTCATAGTGTAGGATGATGAAGACGGGGTGATACTCATAGTGTAGTATGATGAAGAAAGAATGATACTCATACTGTAGTATGATGAACACGGGATGATACTCATAGTGTAGTATGATGAAGAAGAGGTGATACTCATAGTGTAGGATGATGAAGACGGGGTGATAATCATAGTGTAGGATGATGAAGACGGGGTGATACTCATAGTGTAGTATGATGAAGACGAGGTGATACTAATAGTGTAGTATGATGAAGACGGGGTGATACTCATAGTGTAGCATGATGAAGACGGGGTGATACTCATAGTGTAGTATGATGATGACGGGGTGATAGTCATAGTGTAGGATGATGAAGACGGGGTGATACTCATAGTGTGGTATGATGAAGACGGGGTGATACTCATAGTGTAGTATGATGAAGACGGGGTGATACTCATAGTATAGTGTGATGAAGGCGGGGTGATACTCATAGTGTAGTATGATGAAGACGGGGTGATACTCATAGTGTAGTATGATGAAGACGGGGTGATACTCATAGTGCAGTATGATGAAGACGGGGTGATACTCATAGTGTAGTATGATGAAGACGGGGTGATACTCATGGTGTAGTATATTGAAGACGGGGTGATACTCATAGTGTAGTATGATGAAGACGGGGTGATATTCATGGTGTAGTATGATGACGACGGGGTGATACTCATGGTCTACTTTGATGAATACGGGTTGATACTCATAGTGTAATATGATGAAGAAAAGGTGATACTCATGGTGTAGTATGATGAAGACGGGGTGATACTCATGGTGTAGTATGATGAAGACGGGGTGATACTCATGGTGTACTAAGATGAAGACGTGGTGATACTCATGGTGTAGTAAGATGAAGACGGGGTGATTCCCATGGTGTAGTATGATGAAGAAGGTGTGATACTCATGGTGTAGTATGATGAAGAAAGTGTGATACTCATGGTGTAGTATGATGAAGAAAGAGTGATACTCATGGTGTAGTAAGATGAAGACGGGGTGATACTCATAGTGTAGTATGATGAAGACGGCGTGATACTCATAGTGTAGTGTGATGAAGACGGGGTGCTACTCATAGTGTAGGATGATGATGACGGGGTGATAGTCATAGTGTAGGATGATGAAGACGGGGTGATACTCATAGTGTAGGATGATGAAGACGGGGTGATACTCATAGTGTACTATGATGAAGAAAGAGTGATACTCATAGTGTAGTATGATGAAGACGGGATGATAGTCATAGTGTAGGATGATGAAGACGGGGTGATACTCATAGTGTAGTATGATGAAGTCGGGGTGATACTCATAGTGTAGTATGATGAAGACGGGGTGATACTCATGGTGTAGTATGATGAAGACGGGGTGATACTCATAGTGCAGGATGATGAAGACGGGGTGATACTCATAGTGTAGTATGATGAAGAAAGAATGATACTCATAGTGTAGTATGATGAAGACGGGATGATACTCATAGTGTAGTATGATGAAGAAGAGGTGATACTCATAGTGTAGTATGATGAAGAAAGGGTGATACTCATAGTGTAGTACGATGAAGACAGGGTGATACTCATAGTGTAGTATGATGAAGAAAGGGTGATACTCATGGTGTAGTATGATGAAGACGGGGTGATACTCATAGTGTAGGATGATGAAGACGGGGTGATACTCATAGTATAGTATGATGAAGACGGGGTTATACCCATAGTGTAGTATGATGAAAAAGGGGTGATACTCATAGTGTAGTATGATGAAAAAGCGGTGATACTCATAGTGTAGTATGATGAAGACGGGGTGAAACTCATAGTGTAGGATGATGAAGACGGGGTGATACTCATAGTGTAGGATGATGAAGACGGGGTGATAATCATAGTGTAGGATGATGAAGACGGGGTGATACTCATAGTGTAGTATGATGAAGACGGGGTGATACTCATAGTGTAGTGTGATGAAGACGGGTTGATACTCATGGTGTAGTATGATGAAGACGGGGTGATACTCATAGTGTGGTATGATGATGACGGGGTGATAGTCATAGTGTAGGATGATGAAGACGGGGTGATACTCATAGTGTAGGATGATGAAGACGGGGTGATACTCATAGTGTACTATGATGAAGAAAGAGTGATACTCATAGTGTAGTATGATGAAGACGGGATGATAGTCATAGTGTAGCATGATGAAGTCGGGGTGATACTCATAGTGTAGTATGATGAAGTCGGGGTGATGCTCATAGTGTAGTATGATGAAGACGGGGTGATACTCATGGTGTAGTATGATGAAGACGGGGTGATACTCATAGTGTAGGATGATGAAGACGGGGTGATACTCATAGTGTAGTATGATGAAGAAAGAATGATACTCATAGTGTAGTATGATGAAGAAAGAATGATACTCATAGTGTAGTATGATGAAGAAGAGGTGATACTCATAGTGTAGTATGATGAAGAAAGGGTGATACTCATAGTGTAGTATGATGAAGACAGGGTGATACTCATAGTGTAGTATGATGAAGAAAGGGTGATACTCATGGTGTAGTATGATGAAGACGGGGTGATACTCATAGTGTAGGATGATGAAGACGGGGTGATACTCATAGTATAATATGATGAAGACGGGGTTATACCCATAGTGTAGTATGATGAAAAAGGGGTGATACTCATAGTGTAGTATGATGAAGACGGGGTGATACTCATAGTGTAGTATGATGATGACGGGGTGATAGTCATAGTGTAGTATGATGAAGACGGGGTGATACTCATAGTGTAGTATGATGAAGACGGGGTGATACTCATAGTGTAGTATGATGAAGACGGGGTGATACTCATAGTGTAGTGTGATGAAGACGGGGTGATACTCATGGTGTAGTATGATGAAGACGGGGTGATACTCATAGTGTGGTATGATGAAGACGGGGTGATGCTCATAGTGTAGTATGATGAAGACGGGGTGATACTCATAGTGTAGTATGATGAAGAAAGGGTGATACTCATGGTGTAGTATGATGAAGACGGGGTGATACTCATAGTGTAGTATGATGAAGACGGGGTGATACTCATAGTGCAGAATGATGAAGACGGGGTGATACTCATAGTGTAGTATGATGAAGACGGGGTGATACTCATGGTGTAGTATATTGAAGACGGGGTGATACTCATAGTGTAGTATGATGAAGACGGGGTGATATTCATGGTGTAGTATGATGACGACGGGGTGATACTCATGGTCTAGTATGATGAACACGGGTTGATACTCATAGTGTAATATGATGAAGAAAAGGTGATACTCATGGTGTAGTATGATGAAGACGGGGTGATACTCATGATGTAGTATGATGAAGACGTGGTGATACTCATGGTGTACTAAGATGAATACGTGGTGATACTCATGGTGTACTAAGATGAAGACGGGGTGATACCCATGGTGTAGTATGATGAAGAAGGTGTGATACTCATGGTGTAGTATGATGAAGAAAGTGTGATACTCATGGTGTAGTATGATGAAGAAAGAGTGATACTCATGGTGTAGTAAGATGAAGACGGGGTGATACTCATAGTGTAGTATGATGAAGACGGGGTGATACTCATAGTGTAGTGTGATGAAGACGGTGTGATACTCATAGTCTAGGATGATGATGACGGGGTGATAGTCATAGTGTAGGATGATGAAGACGGGGTGATACTCATAGTGTAGGATGATGAAGACGGGGTGATACTCATAGTGTACTATGATGAAGAAAGAGTGATACTCATAGTGTAGTATGATGAAGACGGGATGATAGTCATAGTGTAGGATGATGAAGACGGGGTGATACTCATAGTGTAGTATGATGAAGTCGGGGTGATACTCATAGTGTAGTATGATGAAGACGGGGTGATACTCATGGTGTAGTATGATGAAGACGGGGTGATACTCATAGTGTAGGATGATGAAGACGGGGTGATACTCATAGTGTAGTATGATGAAGAAAGAATGATACTCATAGTGTAGTATGATGAAGACGGGATGATACTCATAGTGTAGTATGATGAAGAAGAGGTGATACTCATAGTGTAGTATGATGAAGAAAGGGTGATACTCATAGTGTAGTATGATGAAGACAGGGTGATACTCATAGTGTAGTATGATGAAGAAAGGGTGATACTCATGGTGTAGTATGATGAAGACGGGGTGATACTCATAGTGTAGGATGATGAAGACGGGGTGATACTCATAGTATAGTATGATGAAGACGGGGTTATACCCATAGTGTAGTATAATGAAAAAGGGGTGATACTCATAGTGTAGTATGATGAAGACGGGGTGATACTCATAGTGTAGTATGATGAAGACGGGGTGAAACTCATAGTGTAGGATGATGAAGACGGGGTGATACTCATAGTGTAGGATGATGAAGACGGGGTGATAATCATAGTGTAGGATGATGAAGACGGGGTGATACTCATAGTGTAGTATGATGAAGACGGGGTGATACTAATAGTGTACTTTGATGAAGACGGGGTGATACTCATAGTGTAGCATGATGAAGACGGGGTGATACTCATAGTGTAGTATGATGATGACGGGGTGATAGTCATAGTGTAGGATGATGAAGACGGGGTGATACTCATAGTGTAGTATGATGAAGACGGGGTGATACTCATAGTGTAGTATGATGAAGACGGGGTGATACTCATAGTGTAGTGTGATGAAGACGGGGTGATACTCATGGTGTAGTATGATGAAGACGGGGTGATACTCATAGTGTGGTATGATGATGACGGGGTGATAGTCATAGTGTAGGATGATGAAGACGGGATGATACTCATAGTGTAGGATGATGAAGACGGGGTGATACTCATAGTGTACTATGATGAAGAAAGAGTGATACTCATAGTGTAGTATGATGAAGACGGGATGATAGTCATAGTGTAGCATGATGAAGACGGGGTGATACTCATAGTGTAGTATGATGAAGTCGGGGTGATGCTCATAGTATAGTATGATGAAGACGGGGTGATACTCATGGTGTAGTATGATGAAGACGGGGTGATACTCATAGTGTAGGATGATGAAGACGGGGTGATACTCATAGTGTAGTATGATGAAGAAAGAATGATACTCCTAGTGTAGTATGATGAAGACGGGATGATACTCATAGTGTAGTATGATGAAGAAGAGGTGATACTCATAGTGTAGTATGATGAAGAAAGGGTGATACTCATAGTGTAGTATGATGAAGACAGGGTGATACTCATAGTGTAGTATGATGAAGAAAGGGTGATACTCATGGTGTAGTATGATGAAGACGGGGTGATACTCATAGTGTAGGATGATGAAGACGGGGTGATACTCATAGTATAGTATGATGAAGACGGGGTTATACCCATAGTGTAGTATGATGAAAAAGGGGTGATACTCATAGTGTAGTATGATGAAGACGGGGTGATACTCATAGTGTAGTATGATGAAGACGGGGTGAAACTCATAGTGTAGGATGATGAAGACGGGGTGATACTCATAGTGTAGGATGATGAAGACGGGGTGATAATCATAGTGTAGGATGATGAAGACGGGGTGATACTCATAGTGTAGTATGATGAAGACGGGGTGATACTAATAGTGTACTTTGATGAAGACGGGGTGATACTCATAGTGTAGCATGATGAAGACGGGGTGATACTCATAGTGTAGTATGATGATGACGGGGTGATAGTCATAGTGTAGGATGATGAAGACGGGGTGATACTCATAGTGTAGTATGATGAAGACGGGGTGATACTCATAGTGTAGTATGATGAAGACGGGGTGATACTCATAGTGTAGTGTGATGAAGACGGGGTGATACTCATGGTGTAGTATGATGAAGACGGTGTGATACTCATAGTGTGGTATGATGAAGACGGGGTGATGCTCATAGTGTAGTATGATGAAGACGGGGTGATACTCATAGTGTAGTATGATGAAGAAAGGGTGACACTCATGGTGTAGTATGATGAAGACGGGGTGATACTCATAGTGTAGGATGATGAAGACGGGGTGATACTCATAGTATAGTATGATGAAGACGGGGTTATACCCATAGTGTAGTATGATGAAGACGGGGTGATACTCATAGTGTAGTATGATGAAGACGGGGTGATACTCATAGTGTAGTATGAAGAAGACGGGGTGAAACTCATAGTGTAGGATGATGAAGACGGGGTGATACTCATAGTGTAGGATGATGAAGACGGGGTGATAATCATAGTGTAGGATGATGAAGACGGGGTGATACTCATAGTGTAGTATGATGAAGACGGGGTGATACTAATAGTGTAGTATGATGAAGACGGGGTGATACTCATAGTGTAGCATGATGAAGACGGTGTGATACTCATAGTGTAGGATGATGATGACGGGGTGATAGTCATAGTGTAGGATGATGAAGACGGGGTAATACTCATAGTGTAGTATGATGAAGACGGGGTGATACTCATAGTGTAGTATGATGAAGACGGGATGATACTCATAGTGTAGGATGATGAAGACGTGGTGATACTCATAGTGTAGTATGATGAAGACAGGGTTATACCCATAGTGTAGTATGATGAAAAAGGGGTGATACTCATAGTGTAGTATGATGAAGACGGTGAGATACTCATAGTGTAGTATGATGAAGACAGGGTGATACTCATAGTGTAGTATGAGAAAAAGTATGATATCTCAAATGATCTTCTCTAGGATAATAAATCTACCCAGGGTTTAATAAAAAAAAGGGAGGATTCTCATGGAGAATAAGTGTGGAAGCGTGAAAATAGTGATGTGAAATATGAAACATATCAGGACCTAAGGATGAGACAATATACAGGTATAATGTAGATCCCTAAGGATGAGACAATATACAGTTATAATGTAGATCCCTAAGGATGAGACAATATACAGGTATAATGTAGATCCCTAAGGATGAGACAATATCAGGGCATAGTGTAGATCCCTAAGGATGAGACAATATCAGGGCATAATGTAGATCCCTAAGGATGAGACAATATCAGGGCATAGTGTAAATCCCTAAGGATGAGACAATATACAGGTATAATGTAGATCCCTAAGGATGAGACAATATCAGGGCATAGTGTAGATCCCTAAGGATGAGACAATATACAGGTATAATGTAGATCCCTAAGGATGAGACAATATACAGGTATAATGTAGATCCCTAAGGATGAGACAATATCAGGGCATAGTGTAGATCCCTAAGGATGAGACAATATACAGGTATAATGTAGATCCCTAAGGATGAGACAATATAAAGGTATAATGTAGATCCCTAAGGATGAGACAATATACAGATATAATGTAGATCCCTAAGGATGAGACAATATCAGGGCATAGTGTAGATCCCTAAGGATGAGACAATATCAGGGCATAATGTAGATCCCTAAGGATGAGACAATATCAGGGCATAGTGTAGATCCCTAAGGATGAGACAATATACAGGTATAATGTAGATCCCTAAGGTTGAGACAATATACAGGTATAATGTAGATCCCTAAGGATGAGACAATATACAGTTATAATGTAGATCCCTAAGGATGAGACAATATACAGGTATAATGTAGATCCCTAAGGATGAGACAATATACAGATATAATGTAGATCCCTAAGGATGAGACAATATCAGGGCATAGTGTAGATCCCTAAGGATGAGACAATATCAGGGCATAATGTAGATCCCTAAGGATGAGACAATATCAGGGCATAGTGTAGATCCCTAAGGATGAGACAATATACAGGTATAATGTAGATCCCTAAGGTTGAGACAATATACAGGTATAATGTAGATCCCTAAGGATGAGACAATATACAGTTATAATGTAGATCCCTAAGGATGAGACAATATACAGGTATAATGTAGATCCCTAAGGATGAGACAATATCAGGGCATAGTGTAGATCCCTAAGGATGAGACAATATCAGGGCATAATGTAGATCCCTAAGGATGAGACAATATCAGGGCATAGTGTAGATCCCTAAGGATGAGACAATATACAGGTATAATGTAGATCCCTAAGGATGAGACAATATAAAGGTATAATGTAGATCCCTAAGGATGAGACAATATAAGGGCATAGTGTAGATCCCTAAGGATGAGACAATATACAGGTATAATGTAGATCCCTAAGGATGAGACAATATCAGGGCATAGTGTAGATCCCTAAGGATGAGACAATATACAGGTATAATGTAGATCCCTAAGGATGAGACAATATAAAGGTATAATGTAGATCCCTAAAGATGAGACAATATAAAGGTATAATGTAGATCCCTAAGAATGAGACAATATACAGGTATAATGTAGATCATTAAGGAAGAGTTATAATTATAGTAAAATATATGATACCACAAAGAAGTGTGATATTCAAAGTCTAAATAATTGTACCGAAAACAGAATGGATATCTATGAGGAAGATACGCAGAATCCGAAATTGTAATGATGATCTTTAAAAAAAGGCAGACATTCGTGATTAGAAAGAATAAAACCCGAATGCAGTCTTATTATTATCATTATTAATTATTTATGTGGCAGGATAAAGGAATATTACAATAATGAAAACTCAAAAATGATATAAAGCAGCAGACTGATTAAAATGACCATGTTTAGGTCACTGTGGTACATTGTTGTTGGTGCCATAGTCATGTGAAGCCAGTTTCTTTCGTATTTTACATTAACAATGTACAAGAATACGGTACTGTTATAAAAACAACTTTTACCACGAGAGTAGTTCCCATTAAAACAAGGGACAGGCTTGGTGTAGATGTTAAGCGCTTGGATTGCGGTGACGAGAATCCGGATTCGATTCCCGGGTCGTGCCACTATGTTTAAGATGTTGTTTACCTCCTGCTTCCATGTGGCGATATAACAACTATAATGAAACCCTTCTTCCTCATATCGGTAAAATGGACAAACTGACAACATCTCATAAATTTCTCAAAATTCAATGATGGCTATATCAGATGTAAGGCGTTTTACACTCAAAGGAAAACAAGGTTTTTAACTCACCGTATTAAATAGTTTCCAACTTAAGAAAATCCTGTACTGATTATTTATTCATGAAGCATTGTCGTTTTAAACTCGTCGCCCATAGTGCTTGTATAATAAAATATGATGTAAAGGTTCATTATTTGATTGATAATAAACACAAAATAACAGAGAGTGAGAGATAGAGAGAACACTGGATCCTTGAATAGCAGTGAACAGTATATCAAATCTACATTCAGCTTAAAGAGAAAGATGTACAAATACAGAATTGCCATAGCTTGTATAATCATTTAATGCATGTATAATCGAATCTGGTAAGTGGAAATCATAAAATCTGTACCCCTCCTTCGGGAGATTTGAAGTATATATCATGAATTATCATGAATCATATTATGTGAAGTAAAACACCGGTGGTATATCTTGCTTATTCTTCTATAGCCTAGAATGATTTTTCTGCAGTCCTGTCTTGTTCATCAAAGCACAGGGGGAAATTGTCTCTAAAATAACCTCATTTTAAATTCATAACAACTGGGCTCCGGGTCTTCCGTTTGCTATATTTCATGTATTTTTACCATAACGATATTGTTTTCATTTTTATGATAATGAATATTATAAATATACGTTTCGTACAAATTTTATTGTATTGTATATTATATTTTTATAGTATAAACAATGTCTTACCAGCAGATACATAAAGGCGTTTTGTTAAAATTCCGTCAGACCCCTTTCTTGTTGAATGTGTGTCAACTAGTCACGTGATTGTATTCTCATGCAATGTCTTTCGTATTTCAGAACAAATGGTCATATATGTATACAAGAAAGAAAAGAAGTATGGAGGAGTTGGTCTTAATAAGAGGTAATCGAATGAATTAATGTCAAATGCGGTTTTAGGATGCATTTGATGTTATATTCTTATTTTATCTATTTTTGATTTTGGGAATCCCGCGAAACATGCAGGGACTCATCTTTAACTGAATGCATTTAAAATTATTTCTTTTGTACACTGACGTAATTTGCTCCATTATAACCATTTATGAACGCCTCGTGGCTTATTTCTTTCTAGGTACCTATACAAATTTATTTCAATGGTTTCAAAGGATAATTAGCATGAGCAGTAACGATAACATACGGCTGAAATAGGCGGGGCGGAGTCAATACACAAGAAATCCTTGTAAGATTAAACTACACATATAAAGAATACAAAAAGGGTGTGAACACACAGTATTTATTATCAAACTTAGAAAATGTTTCAATGAAGTTTGAGTACATATGAAAACTGATGCGTCGATATCCAGGTGATAAAGGGTGAACAAACGTTGTGTTACGCGTTATAATAAGTCTTGTGCTGGTGTAACATGACAATGGTACTAACAAGAATATACCATGAATGGGTGATATTCAGGTTAAAAATTGTTGAAACGAACGGAAGTGTGAGGTCAGGGGTTAATATCAAGGGGTAAAATGTGAGTCCAAAGAGTAAGAAAAGTGAAACCCGAAGGAGAGGGTATCGTCCAAATTTTGAAATGTTAAACAAGAAGGAGGAGGTATATCCAGGATGAAAATGTCGAAGTCGAAGGGAGGGTGATAATCAGGGTAAAAAGTATTGAACGCGAAAGTAGGGGATTAGTTAAGGATTTGGAATTAAGAGCTTGATAATGGCTACACAATAAAAACAGCTATGGATGGTTGATATCCAGAACGGAAATTGTGGAACCCAAACTTCGAGTGACATCCAAGGAGAAAAATTGGGAAAACCCCAGTCAGTAAATTATCTTCATGGAGGGGAATAAAGGGTTATCTAAACCATAGATGACGGAAATTGTATGTGCACAGGGTATATGTCTATGGTAAGCATGTTGATGAGAATGACAGTGTGAAAGTCATATGGAATATATAAGAATATAGAATCGCTATAAAACATCTTTTCTCTCACAGGAGTCACTTCCTGTAGAAATAATATATTGCAACTATTCTGGGCGCCATTGAATCGGGCTCATTGATTGACGTTTATTGCTTCAATTGACCGTCTTAACGGCAGTAATTTGTGTCATGCAGCTTTGTCAGGTTCTTTCTTTTTCTGTTTCTTCGTTACAGGTAGTAAAAAGGTATATAAAAATTACAAAAGGCCCTTTTCATAAAATATTTCATAGGTGCATATTCGTAAAATATAGAAGTTGGCAATGTTTCAGTTACGGCCGACTGTGGTACATTGTTGTTAGTGCCATAGTCATGTGACATCCGTTTTTTTCGTATTTTACTTAAATATTATTATACCCTTTTTCCTGATGTTATGTGACTATGACACAGTGTTTGTTCCTCTTTCAGAGGAGACATGGTCCTGACCTCGTCCCATCTAACTGTTAGTCGGGACTCCTACAGATCTAGGGTCTTAGCTCGCTTTCAGACTGGCAGAGCACGGTTTATCATGTTGATGTCGCATATATTTTTATACCATTATGTGTTGTACAATACCTTACGTGTTTATATTTTATGACCTCTCAATATCCGATACCTGTTGACCCTTGTTCTTTACATGGAGGATTATTTATAAATTTTTAAATGTACGTCTTTTGATTGTTCTGCTGTTACGGTGAGTGGGAAGGTGGGCCCGTAAACCGGTTAACCACACCATTTGTTTGGCTTTTGTTATATGTTCTAGTATATTATTTATATTCATGTATTGTATAGCTCCATGGTGACTTCTGCCACATAACTGAGCCAGTAACTCCTCTTTTTTCTTACATTCATATATATACAGTGCTGAATTAAATATGTTTCGTCTGTATGCAAGGGCATTCACGGCGATTGTGGCTAGCCAAACAGGAGACGCTTACTCCTCCTGGGCACCTGGCTCTCACCTCTGAATTTCAGGGGTCCGTGAATGCTCACTGTGGTACATTGTTGTTAGTGGCATAGTCATGTGACACCAGTTACTTTCGTATTATTTGGTGCATTGATCCTATAAATACCGTTATGTTTGTCAGGTACAATGCGGTTGAACTGAAATGCAACAAAGGGTTTTAAGTTTATATATAGTGCAGTATATAACATAAAGATCCAAAAGCCCCATTATTATACTTATACTGATTAAGCTAAGGGAAAACTTTTTGGATATAAATGAAATCAAAATTTATTATTATAAGTTCAACTGAAATACAACAAAGGAGGTTTTTACATGTATATAGAGAGTCCTGCGTGCATTTCAGCATTTTATGTATTATGTCAGGTAATTCCATAACCATATAATTAGGGCATGATGTCAAATATTGTCCACTGTGATACATTATTTTACCCTTTTTCTTGATGTTATGTGGCTGTGGCAGTTTCTACACAGTGTTTCTTCACATGTATATATACAGTGCTGAATTATACTTGTTTCGTCCGTACGTAAGGGCATTCACAGCGGATGTAGCTAAGCAAACAGGAGACGCTCACTCCTCCCGACACCTGGTTTCACCTCTGAATTGTAAGTATCAGTGAATGTCCGCTCTGATACATTGTTGTTAGTGCCAGTGTCATGTCACATTAGTTACTTTGGTAATTTACCTGAATAAAACGAGACAATATTTAGATTATATACCCGATTTACTTGGATATTTGACCAGCTTTATTCCCAGAAGCACATTTAAAATATTGTATAGTTATAATGTATTTTTATAGTTAATGTTTATATACCTTCATACATTATCCTCTTTTCAGAGTAAGCTGTATGCGCAACGCAACATTGCAATATAAAAAGCCTAGTTCCTTTAATGACGTGCGCTGTCGTTTTAATACGAAACTCTAAGGACAAAAGAATTAGTGAATGGACACATAGTGGTTATATTACAATATTACGATCTTCATACACCAATGTTTTATATTAAACCTCTGTGTCAGTTAATTGTTCTCAATGAGTTGGACCTTTTCCAATTGACGAACTTCATGATAAAGGTGTTCAATGTAAAACATCCATCCGGTGCTTTTCCACAGAGAATCTTGACGGATCTAGAAAATTTGAAAAAGGGGGGGGGGGGGCGCTGCAGCTCCCATGAGTAATGTTTTGCACTATTAAGTCTGGAAAGGGGGTTGTAGTTCACAAAATGGTCGAAAATGAATTTTTTGGTAAAATTTTCCGACCAGTGGGAACACAATTGATTAGCTGCTAGTACTCTTAAATTAAACAAACCAACAGAATCCACCACCCACCTCTAATTCCCCAAATTAATAAGAATCTATTAATATTTTCTTTTTTCTTGGCTTCATCATAGGATTTCAGATGCGATCTACCCATATATTTTACGTCCAATAATCATCATTTAGATCATATGTAGGTTTTTAAAAAATGATGCACCTGATGCGCCTTTCGATAATTTATGTCTCTTCAGTGATGTTCATGGCCGAATGATTCTACGCTGTGAATTTGTATATACTGCATTGCTCGCTACGAGAAGGAACTTGTAGAGCAAGAAAGTCAGATAATTTACATCAATAGACGCAGCCACTATTCGTTACTGTTGCCATCTTTTATTCTTTAATAGACCTGGGATGATAAATACAATAAGTTAAGCCATAACACTGTCCGGTTACTTAGTAAACTGCAGCAACGGATTCCCCTAACCCATCCTCCCGAGTACAGACAATAATTTATATGCTGTAGCATGGCAACAGCACCGGGGCATTTCAAGTAGAACGGGGTAAAATGAATTATGAACTCATTCGATTAGACACGTCCAAAAGTATTCTTGATTTTTCCAAATCTAAAAGTACCATTACCTAGTACATTGAAAATTGATATTTAAAATACACCCAACCCTACAAATGCTTTGATTATAATTCCATTTTTAATTGCTTCATACAGGTATATAGATTTTGTGAAAGTCCCACAGATCATTACAGAGCAATGTTAAACACTTTAAAATACAAATGTAGATACCAAGGCATACGTTAGGCATGACTTTACCTTTAAATATAATAAAAAGACGGCGAAAAAAAAATATTTCCAATGCACGCCGGCTGCATATCCTGTCTAATGATTTCAATCCAATGCCTTCTTTGTAAACAGTGCCCACGGTCTGCTAAACATTCATTGGTAATACTGTTGAAGATCTTTCACACTGACATCGTATTAACATTTAAATGAGATCTAATAGCAGAGTAAAGGTTTGTCAATGTACACATGCTTGATATCGCTAATATCTAAAGGAAAGCAAGCTGGTGTGGTGGTTCAGTGGACGGTGAGGTACAAGGTTCGATTACTTCTAAGGGCATAATTTTGTCCTGTCTTTCGGATTAGGCATTTTTTCACAAATTTTCAAATGCCTCTTTCCACGATCATAAGACCATAACAATAAAATGAATATGTGAAACAGTTTTTATGAAGAATCATATGGATAAAAATCACACGTTACAGGTTATTACAGGTTATTGGATATTGAAGGCATAAGGAGGACAATGCGATATTGAAAATGGTTGTAATTTGACAGAGCCATGCAGCGAAACAATTCTTTGTCACATTTGGTAAAACGTCACTATTACTATAACTATTTCGATAGAAATCTACCACATCATAACTGATAAACAACTTTAACCGAGTAAGGAGGTGAACATGTCTAACATTAATATCCGATAAGTGTACACAAGATCATTTTGTCGTCCATTAAATTTGCGGATTTTTCACTCAAGATGTATAGATTTTATGTGGTGATATTCTATAAAACTGAATTTAATATCAACATTCTTATATAGACGATAATGACCTTCGAATATGTATTTATTCGAATTTCTATCTATTCGTTTTGTATGTTTAGTGATCGATGTCTGTGTATTCCTTTTGTTTAAACTAATTCGTAATATTGATTGCAACATTCGGTGTTTGTGCGCATAGGAAATGAGTTGCCTGATTATTTTCTTTGCTATTCGATGGGTCACTTCTTTTCATTGGTTTAATTGAACTTACCTGATCCAATTATCTTTGATGATTGTTGGTATAAAGTAGGCTACCTCTGTCTATGTTATGTAGAGCAGTAATACGTTTGAAATCGTTACTATCGATTTCATTGATCCAGAAACATCGTCTTCATCTTTTAGTATGCAATTTAATAATCACTTATGTTTTGCATTGCCATTGGTTACAATTTACCATTTAGGATATTAATTTTATTGTGGAGTTTATACTTTATTGTATTTTCTGCATTTAAAATGTCCGTCGGTACATGCCAGTGATTGTTCCGAAGTTATCTCACTCGTTGTACTTGTATTTGTTGATTTTGGATAAGGTACACTGTTTCTAGGGTAATTTCATATAATTTTGTGTTGTAACTATATATTCATATCCACTTTATCGCAACTTATCTCTATATCCGATTGCCATTAGTTATATGTTTGCCATGTGTTTATATTTTTCTATTATATGTCATTATCTTCCATTGTAGGTCAATTTACTTCTGTACAAATTGGAAACTGGAAGCCTTTCATTCATTACCGCTCAGTAGCACTAACAACAGACTGAATTAAAATCCTACAAGAAGAATTTCTTACGCTTCAACGAGGACACATTGTGCACCTCCATATATAAATACATATGGAATTTACACGATCTGACTCTTTCTACTGGGTATATGTGACGGGTGTTGCTAGCAAGCAGGAGATGCTCACTCTCCCCGGGCACCTAATCTCACTCCATCACAGGGGTTCACATATGCTCTTCAAGTAGACATATTTTGTTATTTTCCATTTGTTTTTCATTTTCACTGATTTTGTATGTCCTCTGGTTTTATGATTTTTGGACTTGTGCTTTGGATTTATCCATCATCTTTACATTTCATTGGTGTTCTCAAGATCGTTGTAGTGTGAAATGTTGTCCCAATGTCATTCTGGTTCTGTCAGTGAGTTGCAAGAGTGGTGTTGTTATATGTTATTCCTGATATTGTCATTGAGTGGCGAGAGTGGTGTTATTTGTTATTCCTGGTATTGTCAGTGAGTGGTGAGAGTGGTGTTATATGTTATTCCTGGTATTGTCATTGAGTTGGGAGAGTGGTGTTATTTGTTAATCCTGGTATTGTCATTGAGTGGCGAGAGAGGCGTTATTTGTTATTCCTGGTATTGTCATTGAGTGACCAGATTGGTGTTATATGTTATTGCTGGTAGTGTCAGTGAGTGGCGAGATTGCCATAATATGTTATTCCTGATAATGTCAGTGAGTAACGAGAGTGGTGTTATATGTTATTCCTAGTATTGTCATTGAGTGGCGAGAGTGGCGTTATATGTTATTCCTGGAATTATCATTGAGTAACGAGAGTGCTGTTTTATGGTATTCTTAATTCTGTCATTGAGAAGCGGGAATGATGTTATATGTTATTCCCAGTATTGTCACTGAGCAGGGAGAGTGGTGTTATATGTTATTCCTGGCATTGTCAGTCAGTGGCGATAGTGGAGTTATTAGTCATTCCTGGTATTGTCCTTGAGTAGCGAGAGTGGTGTAATATGATATTGCTGGTATTGTCATTGAGTAGCAGTGGTGTTATATTGTATTCATGGTATTTTCAGTGAGTAGCAAGAGTGGTGTTATATTTTATTCCTGGCATTGCCAGTGAGTGCCGAGAGTGGTGTTATATATTTTTCCTGGTAATGTCAGTGAGTGGCGACAGTGGTGTTTTATGATATTCCTGGTATTGTCATTAAGTAGCGACAGTGGTGTTATATGCTTTTCCTTGTAGTGTCAGTGAGTAGCAAGAGTGGTGTTATACGTTCTTCCTGGTATTGAAATTTAGTAGCGAGAGTATTGTTATATGTATTTCCTGGTAATATCTGAGTGGCGAAAGTGGTTTTATTTGTTATTCCTGGTATTGTCAGTGAGTAGCGAGAGTGGTGTTATATGTTATTCCTGGTAATGTCATTGAGAAGCGAGAGTGGCGTTATATGTTTTTCTTGGTAATGTCAGTGAGTGGCGAGAATGGTATTCTATGTTATTCCTGGTAATGTCAGTTAGTAGTGATAGTGGTGTTATATGTTTTTCCTGGTGATATATGAGAGGCCAGAGTGGTATTATATGTTATTCCTAGTATTGTCATTGAGTGGCGAGAGAGGTGTTATATGTTATAATGGTATTGTCATTGAGTTGCAAGAGTGGTGTTATATGTTATTCATGGTATTGTCATTGAGTGGTAAGAGTTGTGTTATATGTTATTCATGGTATTGTCAGTGAGTAGCAAGAGTGGTGTTATAAGTTATTCCTGTTATTGTCATTGAGTGGCGAGAGTGGTGTTATAGGTTTTACTGGGAGTGTGAAATTTAATGGCAAAAAAATGTTTTTCTCAAAGTGATAATTAGAGAAAAAACAAACAGACAGACAGAGAGACAGAAAAAGAGACAGGCAAAGAAAATAAACGAAAGTAGAAGACGAATGGATAGAATTAGGGATGAGATGTATCATGAAAGGACAAAAATGCCGATAAAGACAGTGTTCAGAGTAATATTGTCCTGCGTCTGACAGCGGAGTTACGAATTCAGGAAGTATCAGTGTTTCCCAGGCACTGCTTGATCAAGGCATTTATGAACCCAGTCGTCACAATGATCAATGTTAGGGTAATTCCCGAGAAGTTGTTATATTAGGGTTAAGTCCGAGAAGTTATTATATTAAGGTAATGTCCGAAAAAAACATGAAATCTGAGACCAACCTCAGATTAGCCTCAGACCAACTGACTTTGCAGATACCTGATACCTCAGACCAATCTTAGACTGACTGGCCCATGAAAAAACCTGACACCTCAGACTTACTTACTCGTGAGGAAACATGACATCTCAGACTTACTGACCCTTGAAGAAACCTCACACCTCAAACCAACCTCAGACTAACTGACCTATGAAGAATTCTCACACCTCAGACTTAATGACCCGTGAAAAAAATGGACACCTGAGACCAACCTCAGACTTAATGACCCGTGATGAAACCTGTCACATGAAACAAAACTCAGACTTACTGACCCTTGAAAAAACCTGATACCTCACACCTATTGGCACATATAGACACCTTGCAACCCAAGCGAGTCTCAGACTTACTGGCCAGTGAAGAAACCTGACACTTCGGAAGTGGAAGTGCGACTTTATCACTACCATTTATTTTAAAATTGACATTTGGGAAATCGCATAAAGATTACTTGACTTAAATAAAATCAACTTACTGTTTTATGGACGACAAGTTGCCCAAACAGAACTGATTTAAGGACAGTTTACGGCAACTTCGTAACGTCATCAAGTTTAATAATTCTCAGCATGTCAAGTTTTGTCATGATACCTACTTACAACACAACAATACCACGCAACGAAACGTTTCCATAC